>CM056559.1:26143064-26188064 GCA_029721515.1 Synanceia verrucosa
CCTACCACTGTATCTGGGTGTGCACGTGGGAGTGTGTGTGTGTGTGTGTGTGTGTGTGTGTGTGTTTTCTTATCCCCCACCCCACTCAAGTCTGTACCCTTATTAAAGTGCTGCAGAGGGAAGCAGCCATTGGTTTGTGTTGACTCCACCCTCAACAACTCCAGGGATCCAGTGGACATGCAAAGACGCTACGCTGGGCATAATATAAATGAGCAACGACAGGAGAGAAGAAGTAATGCTGAGCAGCTGAGAGGAGAGCACACATTTGGCCTGGTTTATTCTCTCTCTCTTTTGCATTTGGACTACAAGTTTCAACCAAACAAAACTACAGATTCAAAACATTTCCTGGCTGGAAATCACGCAAGGTCCCAAAGCAGTGGAGCTGACTGACAGTCAGTTAGGTAGCACTGGAGAAATAGGTCATAGAGCTAAAAATACTTATCTATGTTTCTCTCTCTCACACACACTCTCTCTATCTGTCTTCTAAAAAAAAGTAAAACAGACAGAAAGTCTAAATAAGGGGATGATGAAAGGAATAAGTCTAAAAAAGAAATACCCTTAAAAACATCAGACCTCAGGCTTCCTCCAATACGAGAGTAGAAAAAAAAACTGAAAGGGAATAAGAGAGTGCCACTGTGTGTGCTTCCCATTGTGTGTTTGTGTGAATGTTTGAGTGATACGGCACAAATGAGCGAGTGAGGGAATGAAAGAGAAAGAAAGATCTAGAAATGGATGCTCAGGCTGTGGTTTCAGCCGTCACGCGGGGCTGTTTGCACACAGAGCCGGTTATTACATGGAACTCATTTAGCTCGGCTCAGTCAGGCAGGGCAGAAATAATATTATATAGGCCCTGCCACAACACCACAGCACACCATTATCTACATCTCTCCCCCTCGAACCATCACAAAGAGGTAATATCGCTGAAACGTGTGCAGCATCAGCTGCCATTTGGACAGTTTCAGACACCTGTGCTTTCACAATAAAACTGCGGAGTCAAATTCTCACTGTTGGTTTAATTTAATTGTCACCAACGTAAAAGGTTTGGTATGAGCAGTGGACTACAAACACTTTCTGCTAGTCTAAATCCACCGTAAATCCCTCTGAAGGACCTCTTATGGATGAGATATTCAACAAGATTTTAAGGGATCTGACAAAATGCATGAAGAATTTCCCCCAGTACTTTTTGCTGTATGTTAAAGCAGAAGTGACTCGGAGGGCTCAGATGGTTTGAAGCCGAAAAAGCAGGAAAATGGAAAAGCGAGAGCAAGCCAGAAAGACAGACAGGAAATGGCTGAACAAAAGGAGTGATGGATGGAGAAAGTGATGAAGAAGGAGGGTGGGGATGTGGACGACAGGGCAGCAGGGGTGATAGGAGGACAGGGAGGGAAATAAGAGAGAGAGAGGAGAAGGAAGGAGAGATTAAAGGAGTCTCTAATCCTGTAGAGAGGCCTGGTGGGGGAAATGCCCTATAGCTGCACAATTAAATGAACTTGCACACACACACACACACACACACACACACTGCATGCATGCACACACTGACTGGGTGATGGCCGACAATAGTGAACGATTTCTGCAGAATTCACATCCACTGAATTAATTATAATTTATTGCCAGAGATTCAACAAAGTTAGGGACGCACCATGGCACCGTCTGTGACGCTCACAGCCAGCCGCTCTATCAGAGCTGAAGCTGAACCAAATTTTCACTAGTTGTTTGCCCCATTTAGCTGGATAGGCCCCTAATTTGTAAGCCTCTAATAGCAAGTTTGTTTGTAGACGCGCTAATTACCAGGGCTTGTTTAAAAGCTGATCGCAGTGTGGTAACTGGGACGTAGTTAAACCCACACTGCGTAACGATGGCATTCATACAGTTGGCGAGGTGTTAAAGGCAGTGTTGACTGCTGTGGCCTTGTGTCATAAATACATTCAGCTTTATTATTGCACATAGAGTCAGGCGCTGTAGAGAAACCCTGTGCCAGCATCCCTGCAGGTCGACATCTGGCCGACGACTATGTCTTATTTTTCCACTTGTGTTAAATTGAAAGCAATGTGGGACCACCAGTGAACACTGGGCCCCCATCAGGTTTACTTTCTGCTACTTTCACGCTTCTCCTGCTCAGTCCACCTCGTCTCCCTCTCTGCCCTGGTACCACATCATAGTCCATGCAAATCAGTCAATTCAATCCCTCTGACATGGTGTCAGTGAGGACCTCTGGGAGCAATCTGACCACAGCCTGGATGAGCATCCCGTACAGAGGAGAGGAGGAGCTCAAAGGTCCCACATTACAGCCTTCATCCAGTCCACCTGTCCATTCCTGTCCCATCAGTAGCATCACTGGATGCCTTGAGATCATTTATTTTACATCTTCATTTTACAATATTGAGATTATGTGCTATATAGTGTGAGTGAAGTGACCAAAACACCAAAATACCATCACAGAAGCAGCACAGTTGCCCAATCAGTAGCATCACAGCTTCCTCTCTCCTGTGAAGTGCTCTTCAAAGCAGGCACGTACAGGGCAGCCGTTCATGGAATTGCACGAAATGTCGCCTGTGTCTGCATCTCAGAGAGGCTGACAGACAGACAGACAGACGTGTAGTCTATAGCCCTCCTCAGGTGAAACCTGTGCAGCATCCGCTGTGCACCCTGCTTTTGCACACATGACTTTTCTTTGTTTCTAACTGCCTGAGCTGGATCTGCTGTGTGCTCAAACACTCATCGGTTGCATGTTTATATTGGATCTATTGTGGTGTTTTTTTCACCCAGCTAGATCGCTGCAAGTAGCCGCTGATAGACGCACATCAGCCACCTTTTTGGCCGGGAGCCCAGGCGGGCAGCAGGCGTCTGCATTCCGCTGAAACCAGTCTCAGGAAAACAACAAAAAAGACGCCCCCTCTAAAAAAACCTGCACAAAGGGGAATCATTACGCCGAATCTACCCGTTTAAAGACCCATTAATGGAAACAAATGCACAACATTAAAGTGTAACACGTCACACTGTCATTTAGGTTTATTCTAGGCTTTATTATAGGCGCTAAACATGAAATCAAGTCTCGGAGTTGAAGCAGCACACCAGCTTATTTACCGAGGCTTACATATATCCTAGAGGTCCGGCAGTGAGGATAACGCCGCAGCCAAAAACCCCGGGCAGTGATCTCCGTTCTGCCTACCTGTTTACCCCCATCTCTGTCCAAAAATGTGCCCACACAGGTACCGTAAAGCCATATAATCTCCCTGCCTCCCGGCCACTCCAGCCTGGCTTTGACCGTGATCTTGGCTGGCTACAGTGGCAAGGGACACACCGGGTCACCCAAATCTACCTCCAGCATTCCTCCATATCCTGCACACGCGCTGCTGTTGGCTCAGGGAAATGATTATTGCATCGGAGCGCACAATAATCCCCTCGTGCCCAAAAAAACAGTCAGCTTCAAATGTAACTTTTCTTTAGGGATGATTCGCATCCGATGACATTATCTCCATCCCTGAATGCATTTGTATGTATAGATTGTGCTGGGAATAAAATATCAGGACATTTAAGGCTCTAAAATTGTACTGACAGCATGCACAAACACAAAAAAAGCGCAAACGCTCAGGAAGCGACTTGTACTTACGATTTGAGGGGGTTCTGTACCGCTGTGGCCATTTTGATATAGTGTGATAGAATGCAACACTGCAGAGCCCGGTATTGTACATGTAATGTAGCAGCTATTTCAATTTCATTCATTCTCTGGGGCTGCGGCTGGAGCGAGCAGCCAATGGGAGGCGGGAGCGCTCCGTGACAGCTTTGGGGAAGTGTAGTTTTTTACGCATGTCAACATGAAACACGCCGAGGGGAGGCGCACTACAAGTACCAGCGGGGATAGCGCTTCAAGTGGACCACGGTCCCGCCTCGGACTTGTAAGGGCAAAGCCATTCCCCCTAGTTCTGAATTTATTTATTAAAAAAACATCTACAGTTATGTCAAGGTTGGGTTGCAGGGCTGTCAGTCAGCGTCTCTCCGGTAGTCTTACCTTGTCTGGATGATGGTAGGTGAGGTGGAATATGATGTACGTGCTAGTATCAAACTTATTCTGAGTGCATTTTAAGAAATTAATTTTATTTATTTATTTGTGTATATAAGGTCATCAAGTGGCTATAACTTCAGTGATGTATTGGCCAGGTAGGAACATATTTTAGTTTACAATAATAATTTCCCTAAAATAAAGAACTCTTTATTATACTCTAATAGACGTTGCATAATATTGGCCTGTAGGATATTAAATGGCTATTACCACCTCAGGAACAAGTTAATGCTGTCAATTTTAGGGCAAATGAAGACACTGTGTGTCTAGTTAACCTCATGCTGGTGGTGGCATGTTGATTGACCCGTGGTTAATCTTATATTATCTATACTAGCTAGGTAGATCTGCACTGAGCAGCTTTAATTATTCATTAATGAGGGGCAATGGGTTGGGAGTAGGCCTATAATTGATTCTTTCAGACATTTGTCTCTCATGGTTGAACCCTCCCCAATCTCCTCACCCCTTACTCCCATCCTTTATTCCCCCCTCCCTTATTTAAATTAATTTCCATCTGCTTTCTCCACCTGGTAGGAGAAAAGGAAGGAAGGAAGGAAGGAAGGAAGGAAGGAAGGAAGGTCACATGGAGCTTAGCCAGGACTGTTGGAGCATCAATGTTGGAATTTCTTTCTCCATGTCCTGTTAGCAGCAGTGGTGCCGCTCTGAAGCCATTCAGTGACATGTGATATTTATAGATCTGTGCTAACAAATATTTAATGAACATTAGCAAGCAGCTCTAACATGGCAGCACTGCTCCAATAAAACACTCTCAGTTGAATGGAAACTTCGATTCGGTGGTGCTGTAATTATGAATTGGTTGGTCTTTTAAAAAGACACATGCTTTTCAGTTTTATGCAGCCTAGTGAAACAAATATAGGCCATAGACTTTTTTTTAGAATTTTATTTGGTCTGAGTAATTGATCTGAAGCTGAAAAATATGCTACACTGAATTTACAGGCCTGTGAAGTCATCACTTGATATGGATTTATGTTTTGCTATTCTCTGATTTGGGAAGTTTATAGAATGGCAGGTCGTGTAATGCTGAGGTTTGTCCACAGGGTGGCGCTGATGCACCAGACAAGACGCTGACAAATCCCACGCATTGTGCGTATTCACGTCACAGCTTGCGTTCTCTTTGACTCCTCCTACGGCGTAGGCAGTGCACGCGCTGTTGTTGTGATTGACAGGCAGAGAGGAGTCATGTTGAACTCTCGTTTCGCTTTTCGCCTTCTCAGTGTTTTAAATACGTAAACAACGATGTCTGAAATACTGATGAAGGACATGGAGAGTGTCTCAGTCAGTGCGGTGAAGGCAGAGAAGAGTCCAGAAGGCGTCCGCAGCTTCCTGCTTGTGGATGAACAGGAAAACCTGCAGGTGAAGTTAGCTAACGTCAGTTGAGCTAGCTGATGCTAACATTTAGCTGCTAAGCTAAGAAGAGGCACACTCTGTGATGAAGGCCATCAAAAATCGGTTGTCACTGATGCTAACAGTTATATTTCTCTCCGTAATATAAATGATAATAAATAAACAGCTTTTATCAGGGAAGCTCATCGTGTTTAGCCCATAGCATGGTTATGTTTTGGCTAACAAGGGGTCATGATACCCAAGATAAATAACAGGCAGAACCACACTGGGAAGTCCCTGGTGAGTCATACTGTACAGCTGGCCTCTTGTTGTTTTGCTGATACAGTGGAGCGCTCAACACCTTTTCTTTGGATTGTTGTGTGTTAGGATTCTTTACCATCCAAGAATGTGTTCAAGCAATAATTCAGTAATCATTTCCTTGACTCAGTGAAGTCAGCAGGGTAGCCAATAATATCTGCACTCCTTTCTGTCCCTCCAGGTCCGTGATGAGTCTGACTTCTTGGACAGACTTGGCTGTGGGGACGTGGCCGGAGTCAAGGTCCTCTCCATCTTTGGCAACACCGGTGACGGCAAGTCCCACACTCTCAACCACATCCTGTTTGGTGGTGAAGGTGTGTTCTACACCTCCAAGTCCCCCAGCTCCTGTACGGTGGGAGTGTGGGCTGCATACGACCGCAGCCTCAGCCTGGTCTCCCTGGATACTGAGGGCTTGTTGGGGGCGGCAGCCAATCAGAACCAGAGAATGCGGCTGCTGCTGAAGGTAATTATTGTGGTGACTGATTATTAACTTATCTCCACATCACACAGGATACAGAGAGAATAAAAAGAGATGGCACTGGCTACATTTCTTTGTGGGACAACTGGTTTCATGAGAAGAGCATAAACACACATAAAGTCTATGTCTTTGTTAATTTACTTTACTTTTAAATGAGTCCGCACGGTGGTGTAGTGGTTAGCACTGTCGCCTCACAGCAAGAAGGTACTGGGTTTGATTCCCGGCCCGGGGCCTTTCTGTGTGGAGTTTGCATGTTCTCCTCATGTCTGCGTGGGTTCTCTCTGCTACTCCGGCTTCCTCCCACCATCCAAAAACATGCATGTGGTTAATTGGTTAATTTAAATTGACCGTAGGTGTGAATGTGAGTGTGAGTGGTTGTCTGTCTCTGTGTGTCCTGTGATGAACTGGACACTTGTCCAGGGTGTACCCTGTCTTTCACCCTAAGACAGCCTGGATAGGCTCCAGCCCCCCTGACCCTATGAGAGGATAAGAGGGAGAAGATGGATGAGTCTGATATGAAATGCAGTCTTACTGGCTACTGTGTGAAACATACCTATCTTGAATTATATTAGTTATTTTCTTCGCTCAATTAATAATATTTTTGGGTACCTAAGAGTGATCCAAGTCACATACTGCAGTGTGGTGTGTTCGAAAGAAGTGGCATGTTTTCCATGTCTCTCCTTAAGCTCTCCTTAAACTGTAAATTATCAGTAAATCCTGGCACACCATCCATATTCCATTTCTCCATGTGTCTTGTTTTCTTGGTGAAGGTAATGAACATACTTTGTTTTCAGGTTTTGGCAGTGTCTGATATAGTAATCTATCGCACACGGGCAGAGCGCCTTCACAACGACATGTTCCAGTTCCTGAGCAACGCTTCGGGGGCTTACCTGAAGCACTTCACTCCGGAACTCAGGGCCCTCTCCAGTCGTTGTGGTCTGGATGTGCCGCTCTCTTCTCTTGGGCCCGCCGTCATCGTCTTTCAGGAGACAACACACACCCAGTTGCTCGGTTATGGTAGGGAAACATACCAAACACCATGCATTCTTCACTGTGTTATAACTAATTCTGTCGAATAACAAGCGAGTTAAGAGTTTATGAAATGATTAATCACCCATTTTATTGTGTGCATATTGTATTATATATTTAAGTTAATAAGATTATACTAACAATGATTGTACGTACAATAAAACATAGCTTGTTAGCACCTGTCTGGTTAGCTGCACTAGCATTAGCTTAGCTCACAGATGATAGCTCAAACTTTAAATTCTTTGTGATATTTTTCCATTTTACAAAAGTTCCATATCACATTTAATGTCTGGACAGAGCTGTTAGGAAGTTTTTAGAAATAAAGCAAACTGATTCAGAAGCTGATTGATGTCAGAGGGAAGCAAGAAGGTGTGTTGAATGGACAAAGTAGCAGCAAACAATTAAAAGAAGTTTATCTTCTATGTAATAATGATCTACGCGTTGATGCTGACAGACATCGTTTTTAATCCCTTGTTCCATGGTTCTTGTTCTAAAATGCATTTGCTTTCCCTTCCTGTGTAGATTCTAAGGTGGCCAGCCACGCCGGCCACGCCGACACGCTGCTCCAGAAGCGTTTTCATGACCTGGGCTTGGGGACGGAGGCCTTCAGCTCGGTGCAGTATGTCGGCACCCAGACCATCACACCTCCCACCGACTACACCAGGCTGCTGGAGGCCGTCAGGCAGCAAGTGAAGAACACTCACACCCGTTCCCCCCGGCAGCCTGGCATAGTGTTTCATGCTCTGGAGGTAAGTGGGAGACTGTCACCTTCTGTGGTAGAAAGACATCTAGTAGAACTTGAGAGAAGTTTGACAGAGAGGTGAAGACAGTTTTGTCTCTTTTGCTCTTTCCCATCAATCGCCACCCTCCTTTTTATGTTTTCTCAGGCGCTAAGTGAGCGTTTCTGTGGGGAACTGTCAGACGACAAAATTACCCCCTGTTCCTTCTTCCCAGACGAGTACTTCACCTGCTCCGCTGTTTGCCTCAGCTGCAAGTAAGTGCTCACAAGCATTTCTGAGCAATAAAAAATCATTTCTGTGCAGTGCCTTGTTTGGCCTCAGTTTTTCTTCATTTGACAGATTGAATTGGGCGTGGAGTTTTATAACAGCCAGAATCTGGAAAGATGTTTACTACAACACTGTTAAAAATCATATGCCTGTGCAAAATGATCTCATCACACAGATGCACACAGATTTTACCTCTAAATTGTCATTATTATTTTTACAACAACAGGAATTTGTTACATTTCTTTTTGACAATTGCAAGCATGAGTGAGAGGGAGACTTTTTGTGGTGGTAGTATTATTTATATGAAAAGAGGACTTGCTGCCACATTTCGACAGTAGAAAACTAAGCACAGCTCACACTTTGTGCTTTCTAAAGATGAAAACAAAATGTATCTAATAGCTTTATGATAGATATTCAAAAATCTCAGGGATGGTTGTATCACACTTATTATTTCTGGACTTTAAATTTCTCATGGGCCAGATACGTTATTAGAGATCCCTTGGCCAAAATCCTCATGATATAGGAAATATTGTCTCTTAGTATTAATATATATCACATTGTAGCATGTTTTCTGGTAATTCCATTAATAACAAAGCTTAATAAAATGTTTTCCCATTCTGTGTTTTTAAATTTCAGTTTAGTATGCACTTGCTGTTATTATATAGTTATTATTTCATCATGATAAGATTTCATTGAAAGACATGAAATCATGTCCTGTTCTCATTTCTCCTCACCTCACAGCAGTCTCCTGTTTTTCTTTGTTTCCCATAAAAAAACACTGTCATTCATTCAGCCTTCTGGACATGGAGACAGATCAAACAGACGTTTAGGCTTTTCCACAGTGCCGTCACTGGCAGCTCCCCCCTCTGTTGTGGATGAACCTCATCACTGTCAAACCTCTGCATTAGCACATTCACACATCTGGTCATTTCCCTGTTTTTATAATCTAAATCAGAGTATTTTAAGTATTACCTTTCTAAATGTGTATGTAAATATACTTACATCTCTCTCCAGTTTCTTCACTCAGCAGTTAAAGTTTTTATTGCCAGTTGGAAACACAGACAGACACATAAACAGATTTTTTTTCAGTTGCCTCTGGCTGAATCACAGATTTGGAAATTGTTCTTTTTAAGCAGAAATCTGTTGTTGTTCCTGTGGATGTGTCCCCAGTGGGACACTTAAAAGTTGATGTCTTTTCCATATTTCAAGAAAGGGGAAGTGGGAGTCCCCTAGTTTTTATTATGAAAAGAACACAGAGTGAGAAATCAAATAACTCTGGTTCTGAAATGATTCTGCCATAAATTAATTTAACTGTCAGGGTTTTTTTTCAGAAACCTGCTTGCATGGCTGACTCTGTAATATTGTTCTGAAACATCTGGTTTGTCTCGTCTCTAGCATTCGCTGTAAAAATGGGATGAACCATCTGAGAGACAGGGTCCCCCACATGGCAGATGGACTGTGCCAATATGTACACCAGTACAACAACAAGGTCCTTATCTGTAAGGTAAGACGTGTCTCCACCTAGTTTCGGACACCCACTTCAAAATGTGATGTTGTTTATGTGGTTTCTGCTGTCCTTCATACATAAAAAACCCTAAATTTCCAATATATTTTCTATATTACTGTCTGTCTCATGTCTCCAGAGGTGCTATGAAGGCGGCAGAGAGGTGATCGTCCTGCCTAAGACGTCTGCTTCCTCTGACAACCCCTGGTTTGGACTGGCCAAGTATGCCTGGTCAGGGTACGTAAACAAACACACCAAACCTGCCTCGTTGTTGCCTGTCATTGGATCATCTTATCTCGTGTCCCCTCAGCTATGTGTTGGAGTGTCCCAGCTGTGGTGTGATCTATCGCAGCAGACAGTACTGGATGGGAAATCAGGACCCTGAGAGCAGCGTGGTTCGATCTGAGGTCAAGCATGTCTGGGAAGGGGTGAGTACGCCGTCCGTCTTCTCTTCTCCTGCTTGTAGTGCTGAATACTGAGAAGTTATTTTAATTTTTTTTTTTTTTTTTTTTAAATGTGCTTATTTTTATGTTATGTCCTGAACATAATGAACTATGTCATCAGAAGCGTATAAGGACATGATTCCTACGACAAAAGGAAGGCTCTCACTTATGATTTTTAGTTTTGGTTTAAACAGGAGGAACAGTGATTCACTGCAACAGAAGTGTTTTTAAATCCTCGTTGATTGGTACAGTCTGATCTGTCTCCCTACTTGTCCCTCCCCTTCAATCACCTGCATTTATTTTCATCTTTTCATCTTTCACCTTTCAGTCAGACGCCTTTCTGACCAACCACCAGAATGCTGCTCAAAGAGTCCTGGATGGGATGAACTACATGATCCAGTCGGTGTCGGAGTACAGCACCGGGCCCACGAAAGCTGTGGCTGCCTGGGTCACTGACCAGGTGGCTCCTCCATACTGGAGACCCAACACAGAGATCACTGTGAGTATTTATATCTAGAAGCTGAGACAAACTAAGCTCTGCAGAACAAATATCAAAAATACTACAACATCTCCACTGTGTCCCTCTCCAGGCTTGTCATGGCTGCAGGAAGGTGTTCGATGAGGGGGAGAGGAAGCACCACTGCCGATCCTGTGGTGAAGGTTTCTGTCACCCCTGCTCCAGCCACAGGATGCCGGTGCCAGAGCGAGGCTGGGGCAGTGGCCCCGTCAGGGTGTGCAAGGCCTGCTACCGACAGGGAGGGCCCCCTGATACCAGCAGCCAAGGTGAGACACCTCCAACCAGTTATTGGACTGTGGTGTCAAGTTTTAATAAGCAATAAATTACAAAACAGGTCCATGATCATCAATAAGTGTTTAATTTGCTAGCATCTCTTTACTCTTCATTGGCAATATCAAACTTTAGCTACACCTACATACATTTCCAGCTTTCTGTATTGTCTTTGATGTTAAATGTTTTTGATTAATTTACAGACAGTTTGAAAAGCCACAGTCACATTTTTGAATATTTACCCTCTTGGGGACGCCCTCGACTTTGAGCAGCTCTTTCAGATGCTGCAGCTGTGGAGCCAACGAACAAACTTCTATCGAAAGAGATTAAAAAAAAAAACTAAGGAGTTTATTGGTACCATCAAACCTTAAGACACCTGAATGAAAATCAGTTCTATGGGTACCTACAAGTTACAGACATGACCACTTTATGCTAATCCCATGAAGGCTGGAGTAAAAACCATACAGTGTTTTTATGCATTACATCTGTTTCTGTATTTTCAGCTCATTTAATATGGTGTATTTGAATATTTCTGTAAACTTGGGACCCTAAACTGAGTGTGACTGGAAAGCTGAGACTCCTGTGTATGATGTGTCCAAGTGAGACCAGAAGTGAGCATGACAATGTACTTCGATCATGTTTTATACACTCTCACTATTTATTTTAATTGAATAATAAATTATTTTTCATTTTGGGCTCAATGTCTTCAGCTTTCCAGCTTTCTGCACCACTTCTGTGGGACATGAACTGCTAACCTGCATAAACATTGTTATTGCTGCTCTTGTTTATGCACATCTCAGCACAGCTCCTGTCTTTAGTCTGTAAGGTGGAGCCTCGTGGGCTGATCGCTCGCAGGGTGACGGAGGTGGCTCAGTCGACGCTGGACATGGTCACCTCAGCTGTGGACTACCCTCTGTGTGAGTGTACCCACTCTGTCAGCACACTGCAGCCTGGTGCATGTCAACTGACCAGTCAAATGCCTCAAAAATGTGATTTAGCCTGTTGTATCACAGGTTTAATCACCGGCTGAGATTCATTTGTTCTTCTAATAACAGTCTGGAAAAATGAACTGAAGCACTGAACTTGATGACTCACCTGTCAGGAGCTAGAACTAGTCTAAAAGCCATCCATCCATCATGAGTTATTTAATTACACCAGAAACATTAATGCGGCTTGTGAAGTGATTTAGCCACAGTGTGTTTAACATTGTGCTGTCAGATATCACACACCAAGAAAGAATAAAAAAAATCACTGCTCCATCCACCTCCTTCAGGCTTTGTGAAAGATGTGGCTCGGCCAGACTACTGGGTACCAGACCAGGACATCACCCGGTGCCACCAGTGCTCCAAAAGCTTCACTCCAGCCATGTCCAAGCACCACTGCCGGGCCTGTGGACAGGGAGTGTGCGGCCCCTGCTCCACCCACATCAAGCCGGTGCCCTCCAGAGGCTGGGACCACCCAGTGAGGGTGTGTGACAGCTGCCACGCCCACACAGAGAGTCTGTGAGCTGTTCAGAAGCAGGTGAACGTCCTCAGGTGAGCCACAGAGACGCTGTGAGTCCTGTCTCTGCTTCTCCAAGTCAACCAGGAGGATCCACACACCTGGAGTCAGTCTGGTTACTGTGGAAAGACGGGATGAATCTCAACCAGCCATGTCTGGTGTTTAATCAGTGCTGAGCTTTCCTTCTCATCTGCCTTCCCTCTACCGACTGAGTCTGCAGCGCTTAGACAACTCAGCATAGATCACATTCTGTCTGCACAGATGGGAAGCTGCATGTGTGATTTGACCTGACTGATGAAGACATGCTCCTCTTTGTACTCTAAACTGCACTCTGGTCAAGTCTCCCTTGTTCATAGCTCTAGTCTGTCCTCGACTAATGAAATTCTTAGTTGACTCATACTCAAACAATTTAGTCGACTAGTCAGCTGATTGATTTTAATTGAGAGATCTGTAAAAGTGAAGAGGGATTGAAAACTTTCTTTCATGAAAGAAACATCTAATGGACTTAAGAAATCTGCTGAAAAATGACAGGAGAATATATTTTAATTTAGTTGATTCAAAGGGAAGCACTGGGAATGAAGTAAATTTAAAAAGTCACGGGCTTTTTTAAAGTGTGAGTGATTTTTAAACCTGTGTGATCGAAGAAGCTCTTCTCTCTTTCTGGAACATCATGGACAGACGGGGAAAAAAAGCTCAGCCTTTTAGGGGAGTAAAGTACCTTTATGAGTGCCTGCATTACTGTGGACAGGAAGCAGCAGGAGCGGCAGCAGTGTGTTTGTGCCTTCATGGGAATCTTTACTCTCATTTCTGCAGCTCCTGAGGTTTGTTTTCATGGGATTATTTGTGCCTAATAACAGAACCATGTAATCTACAGGATCGCTCGTCTAACTCTTATCTATAATATGGTGAAATGGATAGGAAGAGAAAATCTGTAGCACATAATGAACATTCCAATATATGGAAAAAAAAAATCCTGCATTCTTAAAATAATGAATGCTCCTGCACTACTGGACATGTTTTTATTTGAAAGATGCTCAAATTTCTTTCAGTGTTCACATATATTCACTTTCTCTGTTTAACTGGATATACTGATGCAATTTATTTCTTCTAGAAATAATCCAGTTTGTAAAATGTTTTTTTTTTCCAGTGAAATCTGGAAACAATTTTGATTGTTTTTTTTCCAGTTTCTTAAATCAGACTCATGAAAATAAAGCAAAGAGGAAGATTCTGTGTCTCTGCCTCTCTCTGCTGAATAATGATGCTTTGTATGCATGGATGTTACACAAAGTGAACACCTGTCGTTGAATTTAGGTTTAACCTGCTTAGTAATTGAAATCAGTATGTGGTGGTGAGACTTGCTCTTCACAGCTTCATTAATTGTTTTGTTGTTTGTTTTAATATGAGGAAAGATACTCTGACATTTAGTATCCATCTTCTGTCTGAATTAATAACAAGATGTCAGTTATTTAGTTCATCCTATGCTGTATTTTTCAGCATCCTCTTATCATGTGGCTGTTCAAGCCTTTTAAGAACGGCTCATTCTCTGTTTTAATATAAATATTAATGATGTGTCTGGATCACTTTGGCTTCTCCTCTTCATCTTATCATTAAAGGTATACATTTCTTTATCATATAGTCACAAACTAAAACAGCTGTCTGAATTATATTTAGTGAGTAATATATTTTATTTAATTTAAGCTGCCACTGAAGCTCCACTTTATGTGTCAGGATCTCTCTGATGAGTCAGTCCAGATGAACTGGATCTCAATAGTTGCTTCCAGCTCGTCTTCATTCATTGATAATTCATTCAGTAATTACCTCGATGCCTCAGACTAGCCCACATTGTGTTGTTTTTTTTTTTTTTTTCCTATAACCTCTGGCTCAAGGTCATCTGAAGGTCATGGTTCCTGACGTTTAGTGATGACTAATGTCCGTGAAACACTTTCTCATTTCCTTCACAAACCAATTATGGAGGCTTAAATTGGTTTCATCCTCTCCCTCACAGACTGGACATGCTAATGTGGAGACAACAGGCAGACAGTGTTTATGCTGTGGAGACAGTGAATAACTTTTAAATGAAGGACATGGAGATGATGAGGTGTATAAAATAAAATGGATAAATGGCCTTTTATTGGTTGTTGGCTGTAGATTATAGTCCTCTTTTTATTCATGCTGTAAAACTGATTTAGTGTGAAACTGCTCTTAAAGAGACGTGGTGTAGTTTAGTAGAGAGGTTGTTCTGGTGTTCAGGTTTTGACTGAGTGATAGATTATTTTAGCCTGCTGTTATGACCTGCATGTTGCACTTGCATGTTCTCCTCATGTCTGTGTGGGTTCTCTCTGGTACTCCGGCTTCCTCCCACCATCCAAAAACATGTATGGGGATTAGGTTAACTGGTTAATTTAAATTGACCGTAGGTGTGAATGTGAGTGTGAGTGGTTGTCTGTCTCTGTGTCCTGTGATGAACTGGACATGTGTCCAGGGTGTACCCTGTCTTTCACCCTAAGACAGCTGGGATAGGCTCCAGCCCCCCACGACCCTATGAGGTAGATAATGGATGGATGTGTGTGTATATATATATATATATATATATATATATATATATATATATATATACAGTCATGGAAAAAATTATTAGACCACCCTTGTTTTCTTCAATTTCTTGTTCATTTTAATGCCTGGCTCAACTAAAGGTACATTTGTTTGGACAATTATAATGATAACAACAAAAATAGCTCATGAGAGTTTAATTTAAGAACTAAGGATTATTCATTTTCCATGGTTTTCTTGATAATAACCAAAATTACTTAAATTCTTACATCAATAGCTATGGCATTGTACCGCCAAAAACACTACTTTTAAGCATTCCATGTTTTCTTTTCTGTTTGCTTTAAACACATGATACACACAAGAGTTAATACTTGATTGCATAACCATTGTTTTTGATGACTGCAGCCATGCGTCTTGGCATGCTCTCCACCAGCTTCTGACATTGTTCTGCTGTCACAGCAGCCCATTCCTGTTGGACAAATTCAATCAAATTTTCTTTGTTTTTGGGCTTGTGGTTCTCCATTTTGAGTTTGATGATTTTCCACAGGTTTTCAATTGGATTAAGATCTGGTGATTGAGCAGGCCAAGGCATGGTGCGAATGTTGTGGTTCTCCATCAAGGCTTTAACTGACATTGCCGTGTGGCAAGGGGCATTGTCTTGTTGGAAAATCCAGTCATTCGAGGCAGGAAAGAGTTTTCCAGCTGATGGAAGAAGACTGTTTTCAAGGGTAGTCCTGTACTTGACCTGGTTCATTCGGCCTTCACACAATTGCATTTGCCCTGTTCCACTCAGACTGAAACAACCCCAGATCATGACTGATCCACCCCCATGTTTTACTGTAGGGGCAAGACAGTCTGGGTTGTAAGCTTCTCCAGGCTTCCTCCTAACCAGTAAGTTGGCTGGAGTGGGCATCAATTCAAAATTGGATTCATCACTGAAGACCATCACTTAGCCCAATCATCAACAGTCCAATCCTTGTGGTCTCGAGCAAAGAGTAACCGGGCCTTCCTCTGCCTTTCATTGATGAAGGGCTTCTTGCGTGCTCTGTGTGACTTCAAACCAGCTTCAACAAGTCGGTTTCGAACTGTCCTTGCCGAGCAAGTCACATTTCTCGACAGTGCCCACTCATTTTAAGGTCCCTGGAGGTCTGACGACGATTCCTGACACAGGAAGCGGATGAGTGCACGGTCATCTCGTGGGGTAGAAAGAGCGTTTCCTGCCACGGCCAGGTAGCAATTTGGTAGTGCCATGTTCAGCTTGTTTTTTTGTTGTAATGAACGGCTGTCTTGGAGATCTTCAGTTTTTAAGCTACCTGTCTCTCACTCATGCCAATTTCCAGCAGTGCCAAGATGGCTGCCTTTGTTGCTTCACATAATTCTTTTGTTTTAGGCATTATGTGAGAGCTGACAACTTCTGAGTTGTGCTACGGCTTGAATGTAAGCAGGAAACCACTCTAGGCCTTTGCATGTGCAGTGCTGCTTGTGACATGAAATGGCCTCTTATATACCCTGGGAATCAATTAAGCTTAAGAATGTCAAATAGGACATAAAGTATTATGTGACCAGCTGCATTTTTTGTTGTGTTCATTGTATTATACGTTTAGTGGTACCAGATATTAGAATGAACAAGAAATTGAAGAAAACAAGGGTGGTCTAATAATTTTTTCCATGACTGTATATATATATATATATTTATTTATTTATTTTTTCTCTGTGCAGTCCGGTGGTTGGTCGCTGTCCTATATGACATCTCCAACTGAACCGCAAATACGCATTTTATATTTTTGTCTTTTATATCTTCATTTTTATTTCTTAATTATGTGTGCCTTTAAACTGAGATACTGTACAAAATTGTGCTATGCCTGCATAATGACAATACAGACTCTTGAATCTTGAATTGTAAAACAACAAAAACCCTGTAAACTGTTTTTTCTTTTTCTGCAGATAAATCAGAATCGTTGCATATTTAAAAGTTATATTTGTTCCTTTTTTCCTGCTGATCTTACCAGATATGTGACTCAAAACTATGACATGATCTCCCTGTCAGCCCTTCCTGCTGTCACCAAGCAGATCCACAGTGTAGAGAGCTGGTTAACTGATGAGTCTGATCAATTAATCAATCAATCCTCCACCCGATCAGGTCTGACCACTTCAGCGAGAGGACTGGGAGCTTGATCAGGAACCAGCTCCAGTTTAGTGTTTCTTAATATATTTAATTCACACCCAAATTCAGCAGAGGAGTCCTATACTGTTTGTGGAAAATTTACAAACTGTTCCTTTATATAAGAGTCATTCAGCATCACTTCAGCATCCAGAGATCTATTTTTATACTGTAGTATCATGAAACATGCTGTGATGCCTTGTATCTACACAGGAGGGCGCTAGATGAGTGGAAATACTGCAGCTGCATTACAGTAAATTATACATGAGACCACCCACTGTGAACTGTCCGGATCAGTCCCAGCAGGGATTTTACTGTAAAGCTGTCCTATTTGAAAGTCAGGAATTTGTATCTTCTCTGCCACCAAGTTATTCATGTTTCTGAATCTAATGAGCAGAGCTGGTCTGATAACGATGGTGCAGAGGAATGTATTATTAACATCTATATGAATACATACATGATGATGCCACCATCACATACTTAGAGGAGCTTTAAATGATTACATAAGCAGTTGTATTAATACAGTTTAATCTGAGCTCTACTGAGTGTAACGTGATAATCAAGATGTCATTTAAAAGAATGACATATTAGATATTTTATGTCATGAAAAACAGCGAGCAAATTACTTTTTCAGGACTTGTCATTTAGGTTTGCTAGGTGCAGTGTTTCTGTGGTATAGTAAATGTGTTTCTGTGGTATAGTAAATGTGTTTCTGTGGTATAGTAAATGTGTTTCTGTGGTATAGTAAATGTGTTTCCGTGGTACGGTAAATGTGTTTCCGTGGTACGGTAAATGTGTTTCCGTGTTATAGTAAATGTGTTTCTGTGGTATGGTAAATGTGTTTCCGTGTTATAGTAAATGTGTTTCTGTGGTATGGTAAATGTGTTTCCGTGGTACGGTAAATGTGTTTCCATGGTATAGTAAATGTGTTTCTGTGGTACAGTAAATGTGTTTCCGTGGTATAGTTAATGTGTTTCTGTGGTATGGTAAATGTGTTTCCGTGGTATAGTAAATGTGTTTCCGTGGTATGGTAAATGTGTTTCCGTGGTATAGTAAATGTGTTTCTGTGGTATAGTAAATGTGTTTCTGTGGTACAGTAAATGTGTTTCCGTGGTATAGTAAATGTGTTTCCGTGGTATGGTAAATGTGTTTCCGTGGTATAGTAAATGTGTTTCTGTGGTATAGTAAATGTGTTTCTGTGGTAAATGTGTTTCCAAGGTATGGTAAATGTATTTCCGTGGTATGGTAAATGTGTTTCCGTGGTACAGTAAATGTGTTTCTGTGGTACAGTAAATGTGTTTCTGTGGTATAGTAAATGTGTTTCCGTGGTATAGTAAATGTGTTTCTGTGGTATAGTAAATGTGTTTCCGTGGTATAGTAAATGTGTTTCCGTGGTATAGTAAATGTGTTTCTGTGGTAAATGTGTTTCCGTGGTATGGTAAATGTGTTTCCGTGGTACAGTAAATGTGTTTCCGTGGTACAGTAAATGTGTTTCTGTGGTATAGTAAATGTGTTTCTGTGGTAAATGTGTTTCCAAGGTATGGTAAATGTGTTTCCGTGGTATGGTAAATGTGTTTCCGTGGTACAGTAAATGTGTTTCTGTGGTACAGTAAATGTGTTTCTGTGGTAAATGTGTTTCCGTGGTATGGTAAATGTGTTTCCGTGGTATAGTAAATGTGTTTCCGTGGTATGGTAAATGTGTTTCCGTGGTATAGTAAATGTGTTTCCGTGGTATAGTAAATGTGTTTCTGTGGTACAGTAAATGTGTTTCTGTGGTAAATGTGTTTCCGTGGTATAGTAAATGTGTTTCTGTGGTATAGTAAATGTGTTTCCGTGGTATAGTAAATGTGTTTCTGTGGTATACTAAATGTGTTTCCGTGGTACAGTAAATGTGTTTCTGTGGTAAATGTGTTTCCGTGGTATGGTAAATGTGTTTATGTGGTATGGTAAATGTGTTTCCGTGGTATGGTAAATGTGTTTCCGTGGTATAGTAAATGTGTTTATGTGGTATGGTAAATGTGTTTCCGTGGTATGGTAAATGTGTTTCCGTGGTATAGTAAATGTGTTTATGTGGTATAGTAAATGTGTTTATGTGGTATGGTAAATGTGTTTATGTGGTATGGTAAATGTGTTTCCGTGGTATAGTAAATGTGTTTATGTGGTATAGTAAATGTGTTTATGTGGTATAGTAAATGTGTTTCCGTGGTATAGTAAATGTGTTTATGTGGTATAGTAAATGTGTTTCCGTGGTATAGTAAATGTGTTTCCGTGGCATGGTAAATGTGTTTCCGTGGTATGGTAAATGTGTTTATGTGGTATAGTAAATGTGTTTCCGTGGTATGGTAAATGTGTTTCCGTGGTATAGTAAATGTGTTTCCGTGGTATAGTAAATGTGTTTCCGTGGTATAGTAAATGTGTTTATGTGGTATAGTAAATGTGTTTCCGTGGTATGGTAAATGTGTTTCCGTGGTATGGTAAATGTGTTTATGTGGTATAGTAAATGTGTTTATGTGGTATGGTAAATGTGTTTCCGTGGTATAGTAAATGTGTTTCCGTGGTATAGTAAATGTGTTTATGTAGTATAGTAAATGTGTTTATGTGGTATAGTAAATGTGTTTCCGTGGTATAGTAAATGTGTTTCCTTGGTATAGTAAATGTGTTTCTGTAGTATAGTAAATGTGTTTCCGCGGTATAGTAAATGTGTTTCTGTGGCATGGTAAATGTGTTTCCGTGGTATGGTAAATGTGTTTATGTGGTATAGTAAATGTGTTTCCGTGGTATGGTAAATGTGTTTCCGTGGTATAGTAAATGTGTTTCCTTGGTATAGTAAATGTGTTTCCGTGGTATAGTAAATGTGTTTATGTGGTATCGTAAATGTGTTTCCGTGGTATGGTAAATGTGTTTCCGTGGTATAGTAAATGTGTTTCCGTGGTATAGTAAATGTGTTTCTGTGGTATACTAAATGTGTTTCCGTGGTACAGTAAATGTGTTTCTGTGGTAAATGTGTTTCTGTGGTATAGTAAATGTGTTTCCGTGGTATAGTGTGGTATAGTAAATGTGTTTCTGTGGTATAGTAAATGTGTTTTCGTGGTATAGTAAATATGTTTATGTGGTATAGTAAATGTGTTTCCGTGGTATAGTAAATGTGTTCCCGTGCTATAGTAAATGTGTTTCCGTGGTATAGTAAATGTGTTTCCGTGGTATAGTAAATGTGTTTCCGTGGTATGGTAAATGTGTTTATGTGGTATAGTAAATGTGTTTCCGTGGTATAGTAAATGTGTTTCCGTGGTATGGTAAATGTGTTTATGTGGTATGGTAAATGTGTTTCCGTGGTATGGTAAATGTGTTTCCGTGGTATAGTAAATGTGTTTATGTGGTATGGTAAATGTGTTTCCGTGGTATGGTAAATGTGTTTCCGTGGTATAGTAAATGTGTTTATGTGGTATAGTAAATGTGTTTCCGTGGTATAGTAAATGTGTTTCCGTGGTATAGTAAATGTGTTTATGTGGTATAGTAAATGTGTTTCCGTGGTATAGTAAATGTGTTTATGTGGTATAGTAAATGTGTTTCCGTGGTATAGTAAATGTGTTTATGTGGTATAGTAAATGTGTTTATGTGGTATAGTAAATGTGTTTCCGTGGTATAGTAAATGTGTTTATGTGGTATAGTAAATGTGTTTATGTGGTATAGTAAATGTGTTTCCGTGGTATAGTAAATGTGTTTCCGTGGCATGGTAAATGTGTTTCCGTGGTATGGTAAATGTGTTTATGTGGTATAGTAAATGTGTTTCCGTGGTATAGTAAATGTGTTTCCGTGGTATAGTAAATGTGTTTATGTGGTATAGTAAATGTGTTTATGTGGTATAGTAAATGTGTTTCCGTGGTATAGTAAATGTGTTTCCGTGGTATAGTAAATGTGTTTCCGTGGTATAGTAAATGTGTTTCCGTGGTATAGTAAATGTGTTTATGTGGTATAGTAAATGTGTTTCCGTGGTATGGTAAATGTGTTTATGTGGTATGGTAAATGTGTTTCCGTGGTATTTTAAATGTGTTTCCGTGGTATGGTAAATGTGTTTATGTGGTATGGTAAATGTGTTTCCGTGGTATGGTAAATGTGTTTCCGTGGTATAGTAAATGTGTTTATGTGGTATGGTAAATGTGTTTATGTGGTATGGTAAATGTGTTTATGTGGTATGGTAAATGTGTTTCCGTGGTATGGTAAATGTGTTTCCGTGGTATAGTAAATGTGTTTATGTGGTATAGTAAATGTGTTTATGTGGTATAGTAAATGTGTTTCCGTGGTATAGTAAATGTGTTTCCGTGGTATAGTAAATGTGTTTATGTGGTATAGTAAATGTGTTTCCGTGGTATGGTAAATGTGTTTCCGTGGCATGGTAAATGTGTTTCCGTGGTATGGTAAATGTGTTTCCGTGGTATGGTAAATGTGTTTCCGTGGTATAGTAAATGTGTTTCCGTGGTATAGTAAATGTGTTTCCGTGGTATGGTAAATGTGTTTATGTGGTATGGTAAATGTGTTTCCGTGGTATAGTAAATGTGTTTCCGTGGTATAGTAAATGTGTTTATGTAGTATAGTAAATGTGTTTATGTGGTATAGTAAATGTGTTTCCGTGGTATAGTAAATGTGTTTCCTTGGTATAGTAAATGTGTTTCTGTAGTATAGTAAATGTGTTTCCGTGGTATAGTAAATGTGTTTCTGTGGCATGGTAAATGTGTTTCCGTGGTATGGTAAATGTGTTTATGTGGTATAGTAAATGTGTTTCCGTGGTATGGTAAATGTGTTTCCTTGGTATAGTAAATGTGTTTCCGTGGTATAGTAAATGTGTTTCCTTGGTATAGTAAATGTGTTTCCGTGGTATAGTAAATGTGTTTCCTTGGTATAGTAAATGTGTTTCCGTGGTATAGTAAATGTGTTTCTGTGGTATAGTAAATGTGTTTCTGTGGTATAGTAAATGTGTTTCCTTGGTATAGTAAATGTGTTTCCGTGGTATAGTAAATGTGTTTCCGTGGTATAGTAAATGTGTTTCCGTGGTATAGTAAATGTGTTTCCTTGGTATAGTAAATGTGTTTCCGTGGTATAGTAAATGTGTTTCCTTGGTATAGTAAATGTGTTTCCTTGGTATAGTAAATGTGTTTCCGTGGTATAGTAAATGTGTTTCTGTGGTATAGTAAATGTGTTTCTGTGGTATAGTAAATGTGTTTCCTTGGTATAGTAAATGTGTTTCCGTGGTATAGTAAATGTGTTTCCTTGGTATAGTAAATGTGTTTCCGTGGTATAGTAAATGTGTTTCTGTGGTATGGTAAATGACACAAATCATGATTTTCATCACTGTTTGGATGATTTGTGTGAAGCAAACTAAAGGTGGTGAGAGCAGACTAGCTCTGCTCCTCTGTAGCAGCAGGTCTGATGGGTGGTAGGAGCTGACCTTCACCACCTCTGTGATCTTAAACAAAGACACTTTTTATCTTTAAACCTCAGTAAACTAAATATTTTATGTGTTTTTTAGATGTCTAAAACATCTGTGAATCTCAGGTTTACAGTCGATGCTGTAACATCTACTATCTCATAAAAGCCTGCTTTAAAAACACCCAAACTGTCCCTTTAATATCTGCGTTTTGCCCTCAGTTCAGATGGGACTCAGTGTTTTGTGGTCGACCAGCAGTGTCAGAAGGGACAGCCGTGGCGCCAACACTCTGCCTGTCACAGAGGGCTCAGTTAGAACTCAGTGTGTTCCTGCTCTGGCATTTCAGTTTCAAACCCTGCGGGTCCAAGTCAGTATTTCTTCATGTGTGCATATTTCTATACACACACACACACACACACACACATACTGCATGCATCCCCTTCATGGAAGCTTGTCATGGCCTGTTAGCTCAGCACATTAGCATCACCACCCCATCATTTCTGTTAGTGCAGCTGTGCATCCGAACAGGCAAGCTGCTGCACTAATCAATAGCAAACACACACAATTAATCAATGTAATTACTTCCTCTTACAGCTTAAAGACACGACAAGGTCACATTGACAACAATATATTCACTGCAATTAGCAACATCAGATCAGTGTGTGTGTGTGTGTGTGTGTTCAATGAAAGAGTCTTACCACTTTTTTTTATTATGTACAATGAATGCAGAATGAGTGTTTTTGTGTCTTTGTGTGATAAAGTAGTGATAAGAAAGATATGTGATAAATGTGTGTGTGTGTGTGTGTGTGTGTGTGTGTGTGTGTGTGTGTGTGTGTGTAGGATGGATGCATTATCCTGTGCTGATCTGACAATCCAGGCATGGCCCATTACACAAACACCATTACTGGGTCTACACTGGTACCGCTATCAGACTGACTGCTGCCATCTCACACACACACACACACACACACACGCACGCACACACGCACACACGCACACACACACAGACTCATCCTTCCTCTCCATCTTTGTTTCATTCCATACATAATTTTATTCTGTTTATACACAGTGATGCAAAGCACCAGCAACCTTCATTCTACAGACCTCAATGAAAAGCAGTGGAGAGAAAGAAAAGAGAGATAAAAAGAAAGAGAGAAAGTACTAATTGGAAGTGTTTCAACAGCCCACAGTGATGTTTTCCATCCACACACTCAGACATCTCTGCCTCCTCTCTACTGTGCTTGCAGTAAGTCACATCACACACTCTCTGTGATTAGCTGGAGCTAATCTATTCTGAGTGATCATAACAAAGACATGAAAAAGCATCTGGCTGCTGTACGTGCAAAAAAATAGAGCTTTACCACACACACACACACACCATACACACACACACACCATACACACACACATACACACACACACACACACACACACACACACACAATTTCTCCTGGCACTTTAATTTTAAATGTAAGAACCAGTTTTTGCTGACAACTGCGCTTATTTTTCTGCTGTTATAAATCAGTCTTTCACTGTGTAGCCATGGCAACCAAGCATCTTCATCTCCTATACAATGCAGTGGCCAGGTAGGTGGAGGCTCTGCGGCGTTTGTGTCATAAATTAACATTTTATTTAGTTGTGTTTGGATGGATCATTGTAATTCAGAGAAGTAAAATTTTATCTGTGGATAGTCTGAAGATGGGTAAAGTCATCCACACTGTCAATCCACTCCAAATACGTCACATTTTACAACATAATATACGAATATAAGATCAATAAAAGGAACTTTATTGGTTTCTTTTTTTCCTGCTGCTGTTGTTTTTGTTGTATCAAATGTTTTTTAGGTGTGTTTAGTTGTTTAGTCGTTATTATCATAAGTAGATTTTTTCAGTTTGTTTTTTTCAATATTTTTTCCTCGCTGTCATTGTTGTTATTATTGTCGTTAGTAGTGTTGTGTGGATGGTATTGTGGATTTTAATAACATATTTGTTTTTAAATTGTGTTTCTGTATGGACCCCAGGAAGAGTAATTTCTACCTAATAACTAGTGGGGATTCTGGGTAAATACATGCATAAATTATGGTACTCTTAAGCAAAACTGCTGAAACACTGTTATTCTAAAAGCATAAAGAGAAATCACCAAATCATTTTATACTGAGCATCACAACACATCTTTGACCCTGAAAAGGTGATCACAAACTCCAAAAAGTTTTACTTGTCTGCCAAAAGCAAAAAATATGATTCTTGTCACTGACTGATGAATGTAATGAAGACATTAACATTACTATTCTCCCTTTGATTTGATTGTGATCAAACATATGCAGCTGACATGATTTTTCATGTCTCATAAAATGAAAGAAAATAACCGGGGCCATGTGTTTTTGTTTTTAGAAAACACTGAAGAGCAATAATAAACTTTTTTTACTCTCAGTGATAAAGACAGATAATCTGAGGGAGGAGTCACTCTTTTTTCCATTCTATTTTCCCATTTTCAAAGTTTTTAGAGATCTTAAAGGGGGATCGTTGTTTGAGGAACTTATCTATAGTTGATGTTTTACCTACAGTCACAACAGAAGCTACTGCAGACAGGGAGCACCTGAAATAAAGGCCCACTTAAAAAAAAACAACATAAAATGATATCATTTGATTTTATCAGTATATGTATACACTATATTTGGGATATTTGCACAGCTTTAGCTTGCTGTCAAACAGCTCTTTCTATGGTTTTATAAACCACTTAAAAACACCTGAATTATCCCTTTAATCTTTAGCACTGATAGTTTCATGCCCATCCAAGCAGTAAAAGTGCAGGAAAAACATAACTGGAAGTTTACTTCTGGAACCTGGGGCATCCAAACACTTCACAACTCTGTTGCTTTTATACAAGTTAGCTTTTAAACCCTCCCAAAGCGTTTTAAAGTCACTCAGGAAGCTGCTTCAGTCCAGTGGATGATGATGCACCTATGATTGGATCAATAACAAGAGACAGGAATGAAAAAGAGCGATACATTGAATGAAAGAAAAAACTCCAGGAGTTTGTAAAAAGCTAAAAAGCCTCCACCTCCAAAACATGAACAGGAGTAATATTATATTACTTTATTTATCTTTTGTACAATGTAATTACAATACAAATATGTAGGTTTAAATACAAAAATTCTGTAAATAAAGATTAAAAATAAATCCCACTGTTTGCTTTGTTACCATCACTAAACTATAGTTTTACAATCAAGTTTATGAGGTCATTTAGTTTGCTTTAACGCGGAACACAATTAACCTACATTTATAATTTGAAGGGTCTGCAAACAAGAGTCGAGGGCTAAAATACATTTTAAAAGAAATAAAAGAATGAACCAGTCTGGTCTTTGTAGAGAAAAGAAGGCTAGAGAGAGCAATTTGGATTCATGTTGTGGGGGAAAAATATGGATTCATCCAAAATTTTCAGAGGACTTGAAATGGTGTAAATTAGAGCTCGTGGCACATAAATTTAAATTCTCGGAGAAGGCAGCCAATCAGATGGGATCGCTACCACAGGAAGAGACCTAATAAGCTAATTAAACTGTGGGGAGTTAATGAGCAGGAAACCTAATCAGAGGCAGTCCATATCCATACAATTCAATTCATTCCCAAGGAGCATCTCTGGTCACATTATTCATATATATAACATACAGAAACCACCTGTTTGCTACACATCACATGGAAAAGCTCTTCTATAATGAACATTTGTTTTTGTAATGTTGCATCTTCTTCTATGACTCAAAGATAAAACACAGAAAGCCGCAATTATATCATAAATAACATCTTTTTTTTAAATATGATGAAAAGTGATGATTGTGAGGTTTTAGGAGCCGAGGAACGTGATGCTGAGAAGGCAATGTGTCTTTGTTTTCATATCTTATCTTTTCTTTCTTCAGACTTCCTCCATGTCATTTTTAAAACTCCATTCTCTCCTTCAGTCTCTCACATACTGCTTCCTTTTGGTCTTCTACTAATCTATTCTTCCTGCTCTTGATTTTCTCTCCTGTTTATCATCACCTCATTCAGATTTCCTTAAAAGTGCTAAAAGAAAAAATTCAGAACATTTTTATTGCCTTCGGTGTGGTGACAGCTGACCTGGAGGCTTGTAGCTAATGCTGCTAACAGCGCTAACAGCACTGCTAACAGAGCTAACAGTGTTAGCCCAGCTGTGAATCAAAGCTGAGCTAACACTGTTAGCTCTGTTAGCAGTGTTAGCCCAGCTGTGAATCGAAGTGTGAGCTAACACTGTTAGCTCTGTTAGCAGTGTCACAGCTGAGCTAACACTGTTAGCTCTGTTAGCAGTGTTAGTCCAGCTGTGAATCGAAGGTTGGGCTAACACTGATAGCTCTGTTAGTGGTGTCATAGCTGAGCTAACACTGTTAGCTCTGTCAGCAGTGTCACAGCTGAGCTAACACTGTTAGCTCTGTTAGTAGCGTCACAGCTGAGCTAACACTGTTAGCTCTGTTAGCAGTGTTCGCCCAGCTGTGAATTGAAGTGTGAGCTAACACTGTTAGCTCTGTTAGCAGTGTCACAGCTGAGCTAACACTGTTAGCTCTGTTAGCAGTGTCACAGCTGAGCTAACACTGTTAGCTCTGTTAGCAGTGTTAGTCCAGCTGTGAATCGAAGGTTGGGCTAACACTGATAGCTCTGTTAGTGGTGTCATAGCTGAGCTAACACTGTTAGCTCTGTCAGCAGTGTCACAGCTGAGCTAACACTGTTAGCTCTGTTAGCAGTGTTAGCCCAGCTGTGAATCGAAGGTTGGGCTAACACTGTTAGCTCTGTTAGTAGTGTCACAGCTGAGCTAACACTGTTAGCTCTGTTAGCAGTGTTAACCCAGCTGTGAATCAAAAGTTGGGTGCTGCACTTCTACAACTGCGCCGTCCTCTAGCATGGCTTTATCAGCTGTAACCACCTGATTAGACATAGGGAGAGCAACAAATCTTTATCAAGCTAAGAGTTGTTTGCTGCTATCATAATGCTCTGAATATTGTTGCTAACTCTGCATCCCAGATCTTTCATGTGCTTCTGCTCATGTTCCTCTTCTCTTTCCACCTCTGACCATTGATCCCTTAATGTGTAATGAGTGTAGTACTCGTGCATACAGTATAGAGGTGAGTACACAGTCATACTGTACGTGATGTTTGAGCACACTTGAAGGATAATGGATGTTCCACAGTGTTGTATAGCGTTTCCACTGAGTTGATAAAGTTCATTGGGTTAGTCTGGAGAAGGTGTGCTGTGTGCTGATATCCTGAAGTGATTTCTCATGTCCAAGTAACCCTTGAGGTTAGACTTTAGCAACAGAAAAGGGCTACAGAGTGAAGCCATATGGACTCAACAGGCCTCACCAGCAGTGGAGCGTATATATGTGAGGGCTAACAGGTGGAAGAAGCATGCCATTATATACACTTACTGTCTACCACATCACACTACACTGCTCTACTGTACGCCCAGGCTATTTGGTTCCTGTTACATGACTGCTTTTCCTCTGTCTACTTCTCTTTACAGTTCAACAAAAATAAATATAATGGCCAAAAAGCAACACGGCCCTGGAACACTGCTTTAAAAATTTGATTTTTAAGTATATATAACTTGTTAAAATAAAAATGAAGTACAATAAATAAAATAATTTGGCCATAAATCTCTACTATTAGTCATGTTGGGTTGGTAGAGTCGGGGCTTACATCATTGGCTTGTCCTTTCAGGTATCCAATCTTTTGCTGTGCTCGGCTAAGATCACCATCAGTCTGATCGTCAGTCAACAAATCGATTCTCTGCTTCTCTTGTCATGTAGCTATATCCGCTAAGTTCTCCACCAAAATTTCCACCAGAACTCATTTGATGGGTTTGGAATGATCCGAGTGGAGTCCCTTTTTAAAGAAAGAAACCACTGAGCTGTGTCTCCCTAAATGTCTTCACAGGGGCAGATGCAGTACATCCAGGGACTTGCAGCAAGTAAAGCCAGAGCAGAGGAGTGAAAGCAAGAAACAGTGGTGGGCAGCAAGTGGAGAAGAAGGATTCAGTCCATCAAGTCTAGTGAGCTAGAGACCCGATCCTCCAATGGCAGCCCAGCAAAATGACACTTCCTCCAGAGCTCTCATGGGAGTATAAAGAAAGCAATCAAGATCATAACAACATTGACTTCTGAGAGCTTTTGGCAAGTTGCTAGGCAGCCACAGGTCAGACGCTAGGCTAACTTTGGGGATCTTCATCCTGTTCTTAGCCCGCCTTTCTCAGGCTTTAACTCTGGGGCTCGAGCTACAGTTCTGGGAATCCAACCCGGCTCAAAGTTCAATTTCAAATGTTTTTTGAAGATTGTTGGAAAACGGGTTAGCTGCTGCAGCTGGCGCCTTATTCCCAGGTTGCTGAGGTGTTGGTTTAGCCTCCAGAGCTGCCCATTTGGCCTCAAAACGGTCATCATCTTGGAACTCGCTGGTGGTCGGCGCTGTTAACTGGCTGCCCTCTGGTGGCCAGCTGCTACTGCTTCCACCACTGTTGGATGTTCCATTCTGGAGAGCCAGAGTGGCGCTGCTGTGTGGTGGGAGGCCATTAATGGCTGTTGATAATGCCAGAGTGGGAGAGAATGGCGGCGTGGAAAAACCTCCAGGGTGACCGGCTGTACTTGGTACTCCAGGGTAAGGATGGTGCTGCGTTGTTCCGAGTGCCCCCACTTTGGGTCCTCCTACGCCTGAGCCCATGGCTCCACCTGTGCCAGACGAGCCTGTAGCGGTGCAGAAGACGTTAGCCACCATTTGCGATGGGGTGATGCCTACCACAGGCACACTGGCGTTAGGATATGTCATACTGCTGGCCAGGCCGGGCATGTAGGTCTGCATGGGCACAAATGCTGGTTGGACAGGCTGGCTGGTGAACATACCCACAGGAGCAGGGGTGGTATCAAAAGCCAAGGGGAAGGGTTGCATGGTACTTGGAAGGGAGCCAGGGGGCCCAGGGAGGGAGGGCTGGATCATGGGGGCACCAGACATGCTTGGACCTGACATAGTGGGAATGGACATGGAAGGTAGAGACATGGGTGGGCCTGACACTGGAGGACCTGGTATTAGAGGAATTGATGATACTGACATGGGCGGGAGCGGCACTGGCGCCTGACCTGAGAGAACAGAAGGGCCCGAGAGAAGAGGCTTGGACATAATGCCAAGGGACACAGGGACAATGGACACAGGGGCAGCTGATATGACTGCCTGACTGGACATCTGCTGACTCGACATGGAGGGTGGTCCAGGGATGGTGGGGATGGCGGGGCCTGGGGGAGGGGTCTGTTGAGCCTTGACAGCTTTAGAGACCTCCTCCAACCATCTCTCAGCCTCAGAAGGTGTACGCCTGTGTCCACTCTGCATCTGCATCGCCACGGAAACTGGAGGAGGAGAGTGGACTGGAGGCTCTGGCTGAACCCAGGAAGAATTACCTGGAGGTACAAAGTTCAAAATTTAGAATGAGTGTAACAGTTCCTAAACCACTGAGTTCAGTTTATGGTGTGTGTGCGATTTAAAAAGACAAAAAGCTCTGATGCTGTCGTTCTTACCCTGCATTGGTCCAGGTGGTGGAGGCAGGACAGGGGGCACAGTGCAGGTTGGAGGGCCGTTTGCAGAAAAAGACGGGTTGGAGAAGAGCTCGTCTGATGGGTTGGTGAAGGAGGTGTTGATCTGGCTACACAGGGCGTTGATACTACAGTCTCCCTCACCTGGCAACCCCATGTCCATCTCTGGTACTAGCAAGAAAGGGACACACAGAGGGGAGGCAAGGAGGCGGTAAGGATAAGGAAAATAATGAACAGAGTTAGCATCAAAAGCCTGGAAACTGGAGCGGCTACTGCTGACCTAAAAAGCATCAAAAACACAAGATTATCAAGAGAAACATGGCACTGTGCTAATCTGGACTTCCTTACTAAAAATAAAAAGGTTCACACTCACAGGAATGTCTCACTGTGCACATAACTGTATGTGCTCCATTGTATACACCCTGTTTATTTCTTTTATAATATAATATGATAGTATAACAAACCAAAAGTATCAATTGTACTCAGATTCAGACGAGTCAAACACTTCAGATGCATGTCTATATGTGTGTGCAGCTGCAGGTTAAAGGCTCACTGAAGGCTAACCAGGACAGCTGATTGACCGCACAGATCACACATTGTTCAGAGAGTCACAAGGGAGCAGGGAGGCAGAGTGCATCAGTGTGCAGAGGTGGAGAGAGAGCATGGAGTTAAACTGGATCAAATCCATCACCACTGGAAGCACTAGGGTTAGGGTTAACACACTAACAATCCAGAAATGAGTGAGAGGAGGACGTGGACGTTGTGGTTTAATATTCTCCCCCTTCTCTCATCTCCTAATGACTATAATCAGCCTCGTCACTGAGTGTTCAGACCCTGTGGTGTGTGTGTGTATGTGTGTGTGTGTGTGTGTGCGCATACCTGGAAATGGTAAGTCAGTTACTGCCAACTGTTCTTAGTAAAAAGAGCTTTCGGTTTCACAGCCCCACCAATCATCTCTGGCACTAATAGCAGTAATAACAGCACTTCACACATCTGCTTTTTATCTTCAAGTAAATTATACTTATTACAATTACACTGCATGAAAACATGAATAAAAACGCATTGGATATAAGGTATATTCTGTAATATGTTTGCCTCTTCAGATCGGGGTCAGTGATGCCAAACTGAAGTACGAATGGAAAATGGAATAATGCTCCAGTCTGCAAACAACTATGACGCAAGTAGAGCACAGTGTCCCTCATGTGTGCTCTCTGTTTGTGTGCAGAGGCTGAGTAACAATGTTTGTTCTTGTTTGTTTTTACTTTATTTTCTTTCTCCCATATAAATGACATGTTATTACCTACTCCAGAGATCACCTGAGACTGATCTCAGACTTTAAAACTGCACATATATCTACAAAGGTAAAGAAATGAGGTTCAACATAGAGGAATCTGAATCAGACTTTGCAGGTGTTTTCATAATCCCCTCTCATATTCAATTCCTTCATAATAAAAGGGAAGATCTGATGGCCAGGGTGCGCTGAGATATTAGTGACTGCCGCTATTTTTTTGGACATTTTTATGAATCTACTGGGGTCAGAAGGTCAGCAGGTCCCATCATCACCTAACTTTACAACTTCTAACTCACCAGGGTTTTTGTCCTGGAAGTCGGTCTTGCGTTGCAGCGTGGACGGTAGGTCATTGAGGCGGAGCGACAGCTGCCTCTTGAAGGGGGAGTTCTTTTGGCTGAGGGCCGGGAATCCCCGGAACGAGCCTTGACGCACCAGCTGCTCTATGGGCGCATGGCGGCGAGGGATGGCGTGAGGCCCGCCGGGCTCTGGCCGCTCCATGGGGGACGCCGCACCCTCAGGTGGGGAGGCAGTGCCAGGTGGGAGGGTTGGGATAACAGAAGGTTGGTCTGGAGGAGGAAGTGGGTGCATGGTCATTTCTGCTTGAATGAATTTAAGGGTCAACTCTCCTCTCTCAGGCTATGAGCCGTACTTGACCTCCTCCTACCTTTCTTCTTGTCCTGCAGCTTGTCGTCTCGCTCGCTGCTGCTGCTCTGCTGGCAGGAAGGGTTGGACCGGAAGGAGCCCTCACGCACAAACGAGGTGCGACTGGCGTCGAAGGACGCCGTCACGCCACACTCCTTCTCCCTGCGCTGCTTCCTCTCCAGACAGGCAGCAAAGGCACAGCCGACTGCATGGCTCAGTCTCTCCCCCTGGTGGAGAAAAACAACACAACATTTAAAAGGTCAGAAGTAGATTTACACTCTTCAACGGACTTCATCACCACCTGTCCTGACTGTGCTTTTTCTGAAGACCATTTTCACTTTTGTTTGCATCAGACTCGTTTGTTGTTCAAGTCAAGTTGACACATTTAGATAAATTAAAGTGGTCACAGTAAAGACTGGATCAGGTTGCAATTATCTCTTCTGTTGTCAGATGTCAAAATGACTTCATGCTACGTGGCGCTGGCCTTTTCCCACCTCCTCTCTGACACAGTTTCTCCTGTCTTTGCTCCTCTCTTTGTGAACTGTGGCAGAGACAGATGAACAGAGTGTGGTGGAAACAGACAGAGATGGACAGATAACTCCACAGGCTTCTGTCTAATCCCCTCTCCTAATCCCACAGGTCTGCGCTACGCTCTCTTCCGTCCACATGAATAATCCAACTCACAGTCTAAGCTGATGAAACCACCGTGAGATTGAAACCACAGCGCACCATGGCAGCATTGAATCCACAGCAGCTGCCCTTAAAGTACAACCTCCTTGTCCCAAGATCAGTGAAATCAGACCAAGACGATAAAACCTAAAATGTCACAAAATCATCACCTTTTAGCAGATTAAACCAGAAAAGTAGAAAAGCATTCAGAGAGTGCAGACCTCCACCAAGGCGGCAGCCGCGACTTTAATTTATTTTAAAAAGTTACGCCCGCTGCCAAGGAGGTTATGTTGTCACCGGGGCTTTTTTTGTTTGTTTGTTTGTCGGTTTGCAAAGTAAAATGTTATGGACGGTTTTTGATGAACTTTTCAGGATTGGCTGGAAGTGGCCAACCTAAGACTGATTAATTTTTGGTGGTGCCGTTGAATCAGATCCGATCACCACCAAAAATGAATCAGTTTTAAATTCGGCCATTTCTGACCAACGCTGAAAATTTTTGAGTTATTTTGCAAACCAACATACAAAGAAACAAACCCTGGTGAAAACATAACCTCCTTGGCGGAGGTAAATATTGGGACTATGCATCTTCGATCTATTATCATTTCACCACTGATTTGACACAAAACAAATGAAGCCAGAAAAACATAAAACAGAGCCTTTGAAAAGAGCCTTATGTGAAATGAAATGAGCATCCAATTTCTGATGACCCACACTGGAGCTGTGGGTCTTTGTACACTATCCAAAATACACTCTGTATAATGAATTAAAGGTAACACTGCCAACTTGGCACTCATTTCTTTTTTTAAGAAAGAAAGCTGGAGGAGATGCAGAAGCTGGTGCAGCTTCCAGAAAACCCTTAACTGTCCCCTCACCGAGTCTTTGAGCGCCATGAAGCAGTGGCACATCCACCTCCTGGTGGTACCGTCTCTGCAGATGTAGGAAAAGGCCTTGTCATAGTTACGATCAGGGGCGCAAAATGAAACCTTCTCTATGGTCTGGTCCACAATGAGGTCCTGAGAGAGAAACAGAAGAAGAAGAAGATAGAGAGAGGGGTCAGATGGAATACAGTCAACACAGTCAAGGTAATCATATGACACACAGCACAGACAGGACTTCATACTGTGCTCTCAACCTCAGCTAACCCCATGAAACCCTCTCACTCCGACATATTCACACATGCATAAAGAAAGTGACTAACAGACTGATGTTTCACCACTTACCCTTCACTCTATAGACAGGATTATTCAGGCCGTCTCAGTGTCTATAGTCACTACAGAGGAAACTCAAAGGGGCCCTTCTCTTTCTCTGTGTACATTAAGGGGCCCCCGGCTCACCTCTTTGACTCACCAACAACAGAAAGGGAAGAGAAAACAAGAGGCGAGAGGGAGAAGAGAGGGAAGAGAGGGTTCACACACTTCCTGTCTCTACTCCAGTGTCACTGAAAACAAAAAGGAGGGAGGATGAGAAGAGAGGAAGAGGAGGACGAGGATGGGAGATGAGAAGAATAGAAGGAGAAAGAGGAGGAAGAATAACAGCCTATTCATTAAGGGGGATGCTGGTACCGAGGTGAAAGGATGAGCAGTAAGTCGCTCTGCATTAAACATGTCTGAAAGACGTTTTGATGAAAAACACAAGAAGAAAGTATGACTGCTGGTAAGCATGACTCAGCTCGTCTCTAAAAGGAAGAATACCAGCAGCAGCATGTGACTCAGCATCTCTTTTCTCTTTCTGACATCACCAGCTTTTTTTTTTCTATTGATGCAGAGCTGCGTCTCTATTGTGCACACACACACACACACACACACACACACACACACACACACACACAGTACATTCACCGATGAAGAGTCTTAATAGTCCTGTGGGTGTTATGAGGCGTGCTTGAAAGTGATAAAAGGTGATTAAGAGGTGAGAAAGAAAGAAGGACAGTAAATCAAATTTCTACTGAAAACAAGGGGTGTGTCTTGACACTATGCTGATGAACATGAATCTAAAGAGCTTTTCATAAAACTGAAGCAACAAGTTAAAAGACGTCAAAGCTCTGTCACATTTAGTACATGAATGATAGTACAGTGACACAGTGCACAGGAAATGAAAAACACTGATGACACCTGACATTTGAGGTGAGGGATGCAAATACATGTATATCATGGCTGCAGTTTTCATAGAAAGACCCACAGTGTTTATTCACCCACAGATTTACACAGAGTTGGTACACCCAGAAGGATTTCAGGCACCAGGACAGAGTATGTATATAAAAGACAGAGGTCAAAAATGTCATTAATGAGCAAGATACTAACCACACACTGCTCCCAGTGCTGGACGTGAATGTGTACTTCCTGTTGATGTTAGCTTCTACCATCACTGTATGAATGTGAATGATTTGACTAGAAAGGAGCCATGCTGGTACAGTCCTTTTAATACAGTATTTAATTTATAATATGTTTAGATGAGAGTGATGAGGAAGAAAGGAAGGAGGCGAACGGAAGTGTAAAAGGAGAGGAGAGATGAGGTCATGTGTGTGACCTCATTTAACACATTAAAAAAGGAGAGAAAGAGGCTCCCTCCTCTTTTCTGTCCTGCTTGGCTTTGAATAGAGGCCTCCCTGTGTGTGTGTGTGTGTGTGTGTGTGTGTGTGTGTGTGTGTGTGTGTGTGTGTGTGTGTGAGTGTGTGTGTGGTGGTGCTGCAAAGATGGACGTAAACTTCTTAGTTTTACTATATTTATTGTATTAAATTCATTGTATAATCAGAAAGATGAGAGTGAAGCCATAGATATAAAATACCTGTGTGATGTGTTGTACAGGACACACACTTGAAACAAGGAGACAAACATCAACACACACACGTGTTCCCTTACCTTAGTTTTGTCGTCCACCACTCTGAGTCCATCTGCTGAAACCCACAATACTGCCTTGACTGTCTTCTTCCCGCTCTGGAGAGACAGAAAAGTAGCATTAAAACTTTTAAAACTTCCTTTATTCTGGCAGCGTTGTGATCAAGGCTGCTTGTACTAGGGGTGGGAAAAAATATTGATATGGCAACATATTGTAATACTTTTTCTTCCAATATAATATGGACTTTTAATTTAACTTATTTTAAAAATAAGTTTTTGGCATCTGCCCAGCCAAGTAAACATATATGTATACATATGTAGAGAACATACATGTATGTATACAATGTTTTGTATTTCGTCTGAGGTCAATAAATTCTGAATTTCTTCAGTGAGACAAATAGCACGATGCTTCGTGGATGAAATTTCTTGCATTATATTGATTACTGCTGTGTCGTGATAGTATTGTATTGTGAGGCTCCTGGTGATACCGTGCCCTGACTTGTCCTCCCACTCATGGTTATGTTAAGTGATCATTAGCATCCCTCCAGCAGATGAGGTGGTGCTGGGTTAAGATGGGAGATGTGGGCAGAGGTAAAAAAAAAACTGTGCCAGCTGGCTCTGAGAAGGATCTCCAGCTAATAACACACTCAGCACATGCCGGGCTAAAAATACACCGGCTAAAAAGGCAAGAGCTCCATGAGGGTGTGCATGTGTGAGTAAAGGAAGCAGAGAGCCAGAGCACTGCAGGAAGACGTCTTTGAAACCCACAGCGAAGCGACAAGGAACCTCGATTTTTGCATAATCCCATTGAGAGGAAGACAGCGGGAGTGAGAATAGAGGTGGAGGAAGTGAGAGTGATGGAGGGAAAGAGAGGAGAAGGAGAAAGCTGTGGAGCAGGAGGGAATCAAAAGAAAGAGAAAACTTTGGTTGGCACTGAAGAAAGATGCTTGTGTGGAGTTCATAAGAGGAAAAACAAGTGGAAGGAAGCAGTGGTGGGAGGAGAGGGAGTCAAGGATGAGTGCATGAAACTGGCTTCAGGTGACTCTGAGATATCTGACAAAGTGATGCCTTTTCTTAGATTAAGTCACATTCAGGTTTTAGGAGGAGTTTCCAGTGAACATGCTGCTCTACAGTTTGAATTTATATGATTTCATTTCAGCTACATCAACAAAAGCACAAGTGTCCCACTCAGATGTGAAGACAGACTCTTCTCTTTCTGGATGTTTCTCTGGCTGTCTGACTGGTCGTCTGTGTTCACACACTTCCTGTCTCATTTTCTGCTCTCCTGGGATCAAATGAAGGAGATGACAGTGGCAAAGAAGAGAAAATAAGCAGAAGGGAAGGTGCAGACAGTCGTACTGAACATGTGTGAGCGTCTGTAATGAGCTCCAGCGCTGCAGCAGCGTACTTACAACTTTAAGCTTCTTCACTGCCTCTTCGCACACGTGCATCCCCCTCGACTCCTCCACCTCGACCAGCCCCAGGTACTGCAGGGAAAAGACAGTGGGAATATTAAAACAAAAAGCTGCTGATGGGTGTGAAAGTTTCTTTGTATTTTCATGGTTTCATCAAACCTGTACTCCACTACAGCAGAAGGAGTTAAACTCAGAATTACATGAAAACAAAAGAATGAGACAAAGTGACATAAAAGCAACCAAAGCCTCATCGTTAGGCGCCGTCAGGATTTCTCTGAGTGCTGTGAAATTGACAGGCAAGTAGTTAATGAGCAGCAATACTGGATTTACAGCCACACGCTGCTGCTGATAATAAAGACAGGAAGGAGAAAGGGTCTGTAATAATTCATAACCTCACATCCTCTTTTGTTGCCTCTCCAGTGTTCTGCTCTGTGGGGTACGGAGAGCCAACAGGGACACAATTAAAGCTCAAGACAGAGGCCAACAAGACGAAGACAAGCTGTGCTTTAGTCCCTCAACTAGAATACCTGTTGTAAATATCATGAGAAAGTGTAGCAGAGTTTTTTTATGATGGAAAAAGTACCTTTTCGAGCACACAGAACACAAATAAATAGTTTCTAAGTAAATGTGTAAAAAACAGAACTAACGAAATTTCTCTCAGCTTTAGGACACTCATAAATAAGGAATAAAAATAAAGATATGAAGGACATAAATATAAAAATATAAAAAATAAAACACCCGTATTTGCAGAGAAGTGATATATACAATAGAAATGCAATTTAAAATAGGAATAAAGTATTTACAGCAAAAATGTAGTACTTGCAACAGAAATGTCTATTAGCAGCATACCTGTGATTTGCAGTAGAAATCTGATATTTACAGTGGAATGTGATATTGCACCCACAGTTTAATGTTTTCAACAGAAATGTCTATTAGCAGCATACATATATTTACATATTTACAGTGGAATGTGATATTGCACCCACAGTTTAATGTTTTCAACAGAAATGTAAACTTGCAGAATGTGGAGAAGGAGTAGATAAAAGAACTGTTGGGCTATCGATTGCATAATATAATAATAAAATAAAATAATACAACCTGTACACAGAAGGAGAGGGGCAACATATTCAAAAAAGAATTTAACCAAAGCTATATGCATATAATAAGATAATCAGTTTGATGCCAGCGACTCAGTGACAGCTGACAGAGGGGAATACTGATAGAAAACATGTTACACATCTTTTTCAGACATAATGGCTATAAATAATATTTATTTACCCCTGCCCTGACTGAGGGTACTGAGCGAAGTATATAACACGTCTTCATGTCTTTATTTTAGACATTTAGCACAAGTCCCGAGTCTGCTGTTGTCACTAATATAAGAACCAGAATAATAAAAGGAATTCTGCATTAATCTCTCTTCACAGCATCAGCTAACTTCTAGCTGCTGCTTTGAAATTTGTATGTAGAAACCTGCAGATACTAGTCTCCATGTACAAAGGAAGTGAAGGTGGAAAATGTTCCAAACTTGCTGCTTTTCTATGAGTCGACTTTTCTCTTGCATGACTCGTGACTATTTGTAGTGAAAACAGAGAGAAGGGAGAGATGAACGGGGAAAATAAAAGCTACCATAAAGTGACGGAGAGGTTTTTTTTTTTTTTTTTGAGCTGCAAAGCTCTGAGCTCCACATCGCTGCTGCTTTCCATCAGGACCAGTTTCCTCTCTTATCCACTTCTATCTCTCATTTCATATCTCACCATGTTTCTCTCTGTTCTCATCCCTCACTTTCATTTCCTGTGGTGTCCTCTCTCCTCCATCTCTTACCATCATTGTCTCCCCACCTCGACAACAAATCACGTTGGCTCTGAGGCAGGTTATCAGTAAACTGGGTCATCAATAATGCCTCTTATTTGCACCTATTGCATATGAGGCATTCATCTGAGAGCTACGAGTCAATGGTTTGCATTTTATAATGTTTTTTATAATATAAATAGCAGAAATTCCCATGTTTACAGACAACAGACACCAAACAAACCTGCCGTGTCTGTATGATAAAGTACTTTTTGAACATATTTACCTTCGATGTGTTCATGATGAGATGACCATTAATGTGTGAAATATTTTTTGTCCACTAAAATCTCAAAAATCAAATCACTTGTCTTTGTTTTTAAAGTAACAGCTGCTACTAATGACTACTTTTTTGTTTGCTTATCTTAGCATAGAGAGCAACAATTGGAAAGTTTTTTTGTGTTTTCGAAATTTTGTCGTACTTTGGCGCCCCCTAGAGGTGCCGGCACAACCAGGTGTTTGATATTTTTCATTGAAAGCAAATTTTGCCTTTATTGTAACGGCATTAAGATTTTTCAGATCACATGGGCAGAAAAAATCCCAAAAAATAAAAAGTGATGTGCAAATCACGAAAACCAGATGAAAAAAAATTGTAGCGCCTTCCCTGTGTGTTTTAGAGAAAAGTCCAAGAGCGCAAAATCAAAGGTCTCAATGAGGATTACACACATATGAAATGTCATAGTATTATGAAAAACTCATCAACCGTGATAATCTGAAGGGGGCGCTACTGAACAGCTTTTTTTTTTTTTTTTACTTTTGCGGCCTTTAAAATACGTGCCGGACCCGAATCGTCTGCAAAATTTCATGAAGTTTTGAGTATGACTGGGCGCAAAGACTACGCAGAAAAGTGTGCAAAAGAAAAGTAATTCCTAGGGTGCCAACATGATGGCATATTATCCATCATAAAGCGTCCTGGACAGCTTTCTTCAGAAGCATATGCTGGGTTTTCCATGTTGCTCAAGGATAACGCTCACAATAAATGACATGGGTTGTGATAAATGTCCAGTGGTTTTGGACTCAACACAGGAAACTTTCATTTGTCCTTTTGAGTGGTTCTCTGAATTATTTAGCTGAGGTTTTTGTCATATATGTAGAGTTACTTCTGGCCTAAAATGGGACATGACATTATTACTTCACATCACACAGGCTGACTGTTGCTTTCTTTATACTCACCCGAACAGGGAAGTTACATTTGCCCTTCCTTACAGCCTCCTCGTCAGCCTGCCACTGGTGTGGTCTGCTGGCCTCTGGGACGTAGGTGGGCTTCTTCCTCCTCAGGCTCTGGCGAAGCTTGTTCATCTCCGGGGTCACGTTCTCCCTGGTACTGCAGACACAGGAAGTGATGAGCCGTTAGTGGGGTAGCTTAGCCTCCAGGGCTGGATCTTAGCTTCGTCATTCAAACCAAAGAGTTGATTTATTTGTCACAATATGCCACTTCTGAAGTTATACTATCCTAAACCACAGCCTTTTCCTAAACTCAAGTGGTTTTGTTTCCTAAAACAAACCAAGTCGTTGCCTGTGAAGACAGAGTTTTATTTTGGAAAGACTACCATATTCATGTAACCATCAGAAATTGAAAGAGTTGCTGGACATTTGGAGGAAAACACATGAAAAATGAGAATAACTTTTTGTAAGCTCTCAGATCAACTGTTGTATGAGGATCAGACACGGTTCTTGCACCACTTTAAACGTCAAATTTAATACTTCTTAAGACCTCAACAAATATCATTTAAAACCCAAAAAATGTCATCAGTAGGGCCTGACCAATATGGAGTTTTTGACACATATGCCGATATCTATATTTAGCAGGAAAAAAATCTGATTAATCTCTGAAATGATTTTTTATGAATTTTTTCAGCCCTTTAATTCTCGCAACAATGATATAAATTTAAGGCATAACACTTAACTTTTTTGTAGAACTTCAATTTCTTAACTTTCAGGAACAAAGAAGAAGTGAACTTTTTTGTACAAAATAATGTGCAAATTTGCAGTAAATCTCTGAATTCTGCGTTTTCCTACTGGCATTTCATGCACCATCTGAAAATTTAACATCTACATCAAATTTACGGTAAATTTCAGAAATTTAAGACCTTAATTACCCAGATTTTAATTGAAGACATTTTAAGACTTTTCAAGGAACCAGGGGAACCCTGTAAGTTGATCACAACAAACAGAGTGCCTTTAACACACAAAAACAAACAGAATTAATTCACTCTCAACTGGAACAGTAAAGTCCATTAAAAGCTAATTAAATGCAACAGACGATAATATAAAGAAATGCAGCTTGAGAGCTATCAACAGAAATTGTAGTCCAGGATTATGAGTGGAGTGGGATGAATTTCATTGATTAGCTGAAGCTTGTTATGCAGTAATGAGCCCTAACAAGACGTTATAAACACCTCCTGCCACGATGCTCCATTGATTCTCCGTTCAGAGGCAGACTGAGCAAATCACACAGGTAGCATGTTAGAGCTGATGAACACAGAGCAGAGGGAGTGCTTTCATCTCTCCAAGAAACATCAAGAGCGCCGAGTGAATACTGATCACCACACACACACGCACACACACACACACACACACACACACACTCCTCCCTGCGCTGCTTAATTAGACCATTCAGCCCGCCGGCCTGTTTAGCGATGCTAATTTCCCAGCACAATGAAACATGACGCCACCGAAACATGACCTGCTTAAAAATGATAATTACTGTTTTCATTCCTCCACACAGTCACATCCCCCCTCAACAGAGGCCCTGGAGTACGATTAAAAAAAAAAAAACAAGCATCACTTCATTCACACCAGTCTCTTTAAGTCTTCTAAATCTTCTTCACTTTTTTAAGGTTTAAAACACAAGAGTACAGGGCTAAGAAATAAAAAAAAATATCTCTTTCTGAGAAAAGAAAGAAATTAAGTAAACTTTTAATATTCTCTTACCGTCTAGTTGCTCCATGAGTCGGTATCCTGCTTAAAACAGGGCATGAAAAAGCACAAATATCACACTGAAGAGCCATAATGTCCATATGTGAGCAGTGATCTGTGTACTGAAGAGAGGAGATCTGGTCTCTGCTCTGCCACACAGAGCTTACAAGCATAGATACACAGATTCAGCATGTGTAAATATGGATATGCACACTCACAGAGACAAATGACTTCTCTTAATCACTGCCATGTCACTGGTAATGTGGACGCTAAAGGCAGTCACTTCCTGTCCCCCACACACACACACACACACACACACACACACACACACACACACACACTGTGTAACGCAGAGCATTCAAAGAAACAGCTCCAGTGGCTTTACTCATTTCTGGCATGTGAGGCATGCATCCTCTGCCAAACACACACACACACACACACACACACACACACACACACACACACACACTCGTTGAGGCCAGTCATTTCTGGGCAAAGCGCCACCTGACTGGCACCTGGCTGACAGCAGGTGTGAACGCACACGTTGGTGTGTACAGTAATACCCCTCCAGGGAGGTGGAGGGTTGTCTTATACGGGATGGGGTGAGGAGAGAGGGGCTGCTGGGTAGAGATGTCCTGTAACTGCCCTCATATGGTTTAGGAGAGGAGGAGAGAGGAAGAGGCATCTAAAGCCAAGTCAGAGTATGGGGACAAGTGAAAAGTGTACTGTGTATACTGTGCTAAAATGGAAATGTGTGGTTTGACAGGACAAAAGAGCAGAAATAGAAACAAACCAGCAGAATAAGAGGGACTGAGGGTGAATGTCTCCATAAGTTCAAGTTCGCATCCATCTGTCCACAATTTAATGACAACAGTTTATCCTATCAGACATTATTAGCATGTGAAGTCTTGAGTTCAAGGCTAAAAATTATTCTGTGAAGTGACCTTTTGACCTTTGACTGTTAATTTCCAAATGGTTCATCCTTTAGTGGAAAAGTGCATGTGATTATTAAGGCCAATTTATAGTACTCCGTAAAGTGACGTACGTAGAGACGGAGAGCCCTCTCCGTCGCCGGAGAGCCTGACGGAGAGCCTCTCCGTCGTCTCTGGGCGCAGGAATTTTTTTTTAACTGTCCGTCAATCCGTCAAGGGAAGACGGAGACGACAAGGGCTGTGATTGGTCCTCTAGTTACACCCTGCTGTGAAATGCAGCCCCTCTCCCTACACACAAACAGACAGACAGGTCTCCTCTGCAGCAGCGCGGACAGGACAGGAACTAAAGTATCGATTATCCTTGTGAAAGGCAAATCAAACACACTCAACCTGCTCAAAAAATCTATTTAATTCATTTTGGTAATTATGGCTGGGGTATATTTACACAGAACATCCCGAAAGTTGTTGGTTTGCGTTCGCTATTATCCGATTTTGTGTTGAAAAGAAAGAGGAAGAGGAGTTTTAAAGACTGAAAGCAACCAATGTTGTTCTCTTCTATCTCCCTCACAAATAATTAAATCATAAAATAGTATTTTCTCCTGCTTTTATCAGCGATATTAAGGTGAATTGCTTCACTTTCCGAGGGGGTGCATTTCAGCGCAGGGCTGCACAACACGCATCATGACGGAGAAGTGCGAGGGCTCGAGGGGTCTCCGTAGCTACGGAGTCGGATGACGGATTACGCAGACGGAGAAGTATATTCCAGCCTTTACAATAAGGCACTTTTGGACAGGATCCTTTATCCTTTTATTATTAAAAACAAATGACTCAGATCCATTTTTTAACACCTTACGTTGTTAACGAGGTCATCGGCTCTGCAAGAGACACCAGTGAGTGAATTAGCAGCTCATAATTTTGAAGCTTGTGTAGGTGTTTTGTTTCAATGAAGAGTTGGAAAAACTGGAAACAAAAAGAAAAGAAAAGAAGAGGTGATGAAGATGGAGAAAAACCAGAAGAAGACAAACCAGCAGGAACACTTGTCATTAAAACTAATGTAAACTAAGAAAGAAAATCTTTAAGCTAAGCTAACCTGGTGCTGGCTGTAGTGTCAGTTGATTTATTTATACTTTGAGTTTTGTCAATGCTCTAATTCCACCATGAAGCATGAGTGAAAGACATCTGGAAAGTTTACTTCACTTGGACATAAACTGATATAAACTCTGTGTGTCGCAGCGGAAGGACAAAGGAACGAGATCTAAACTCGACTGCAGTTAAAATACGTGAAAACAAGCTGATAATCTGTCTCTTGCTGAGCGGCACAGTGTGAAAACAACAGAAACATGGTAGTAAACACTCTCTGATAAGGGTGGAGACATTACCCAGCATGCAACATGTAAAGGCCTTCCATAGCTGTGACCTCACCGTGCACAACAAGAACCATCTGCAAGGGAAGAAGTCAAAAGAAAAAAGACCAGAGGCAGACCGATGGGGTGGTGGGCAGTAGAGGACAGAAAACACTAAAATAAATCTATAAATCAACGACACAAATGAATCCTGCCGTCGTCATAAACCAGTGAAAAACTGAGGAGCACTTCAGCGCAGACTACACAACCCTAACCCTAACCCTAACAGGAGGCCTGGAGCCAAAAAACAAAGCACATAGTTGTTTTGCATCCAGTTAGCAGCCATCTGGAACGCATTGATGCAGAGGAGACGACTTACATTCATAAGAAGTTATGAAGCCTGGACTTTAAAGTCTGTCCACCCCAGCTGACCTCCCGTCATCACGGCTGTTTTACGCCTATTTTAGTCTGTTCTTTTCACAACAAATGCAACAAAAAGGATCCCAAAGGTGAAAAATGTCTGCAGGTCTGGAGACGTGAAAGTGAGGATATGGGTTTCACAGGACCGAATTTTAGTGAGAACAGTTCGCCTACGCGTGCAGGATAATAAAACATGGGGGTGGGGGGAATATTTCAACACTTTGCTTCAGCTTGTTAAGTTGGTATTTTAACTCATTGAGTGCCAGACGTTTTATAAAACAGGAAGTGTCTTGTTCCAGTGTTTTTGTCCATTTTCAGTCATATTTCTAGACCCACAGAATATTTTGTACTATGTCTCTGAAAACACTGAATAGCTCAAATGAAAGAAGAGACTCTCTATTATTCATCATGAAAAAAATGTTTGTTTTTACCTTGTTCCATTCTTGTTTTATCAGAGGTAGAGTAGAGGACACTTTCACCAAAATCACCACTTTTTCTCCACATTCTGTTTG
>CM056559.1:26190564-26270564 GCA_029721515.1 Synanceia verrucosa
ACATTCATTTGCATTCAAAACACTTTATTATAATTTCTTTGTTATTTAGTACTTATTGTATTATGCCTTTGCTGTTTTTTATTACTGTAGCTTGTCTATGCTGCTGTGGCGGATGGATTTCCCCCAATGGGAGATAAATAAAAACTATTCTATTCTACCCAAAATCAAATCTTATCATCAAACTTATTTCAATCCACATATCTAATAATCTAAAAATAACAAGTTGTGCTCTGTAACTGTAAGTGTTGCTGATCATCAGACAGCCAGACTACCAGGTTCAGACTAGTTACAGAGCAGAGATGAAATTTTCCACGTCAGTATTGCAGCTGGAAAACAACATGATCCCACCAAGCAGTCAATCAGTGCAGCAATACGTCAAATCAACAGAAACAGAGGAAACGTAGCAGCTAAAATGAAGTAACACAGATGTTAATGTACAGTCTGTGAAACACAAACAGCCTCAGGCGGTTATAAATAGAAAGAAGCATGTTTCTATAGCTGAGAAGGTAAATGCAGCTGTACTGTCAATAAAAATCCTCTCTGTTCAGGATAATTATGTGTCCATAGACTGTATGTACAGTGATCACTGGCTTCATCTTCCAGCACCAATCCACAATCAATAGTCATTTATAATGCACTACTGATCAATACTACCCATAACTGCTTATAACTTGAAACAGTGGTGTGTCCTTGAATGGTTTTTCATACAGTGAAAATGTATTATTAATTACATTATGTTTGAGTGAATATCTGCTGAAAAGAGAGAAGGACTAAACTCAATATCTGTGCCACACTTCATCTGTTCCAAATAGTTCCACATCCCCACTTTAATGTGCACAGCTTTTCTGCTACATTTGTCTCAGCAGGAGGGCTGCAAATGTGACAGAAACATGATGCCAAAAACATGGAGGAAATGCATCGATACTTTCACTATTATTTCCTCATCAACAAACAAGAGTTATTCAAAATAATTAATGTATTATTACTGTAACTATTATTTCCCATACAGCACTTAAAGAGGCTTTATAAAATGTTCTTTCAGAGAAAAAAGAGGAACTAAAAAGTTACTTTTAACAGTAACACATTACTTTTTGGTGTCAGTAATCAATAAAGTTACTTTTTGAATGAAGTAACTAATAACTGACACTCATGATAACAATCTGCCATGTTGGTCACTTTGATTGTGTTGCATTTTTCACAGCAGTCTATGAGCTATGGTGTCTCATCAGCACTGACGAGAGAGAAAGAGAGTGTGTGTGTGTGTGTGTGTGTGTGTGTGTGTGTGTGTGTGTGTGTGTGTCACCATGGCAACATAGAGATGCCTATCACTGTAACTTGACATTGATGGATAGACACAGCCTGTCCTTCCTTGATGTTTCTGGTCAGAAAGCTGTCATCATATCATGACAGTCAGCATGTGTCTGAGAGTGTGTGGTCATCCTGTGTAATGAGACGATGACGATGTCATCATCACCATGACGATTGCATGACTGGACGAAGAGGTGACCTGCTGATCCAGGATCAGTTCTGTCACTGCTGCTTTTATTCTGAAATTAGTGTGCAACATGAGACACTGCAGAGAATCAAGGAGAGGACCGATGCACATACCATGCACATTTTTGAGAACGGCAACATGCAACACTAATGGTCACCTGACAAGGTGCTGATATTCGTCTGTTTGGTTTCAGACGGAAAGATTGGTTGCAGCACCATCAGCTGGAAATCCCACCCACTGACTGGCTACTTTCAACTGTGGACAACAAAACTGAGAAAAGTACATGGTGCCAAAAGTGAATCAAATAGAGTCAAGTCCAGTCTAAGCATGCATGGAGATGAGGCATTATACACTCTACAGGTAAAACAAGGTAAATGAAATGAGATGAGAGGATGAAGAGATCCAAGAAGCAGCGACGGTTTCCAGAGATGATTCTTGTCACAGTTTGATTGCATCTACTGAAGATTTAGTGTCACTCTCACTCTCCTATTTTTCGACACAAACATGCATTTCACACAGCGTACGCATGTTTTCGCTCTCCCTGTCTGTCGCAAATCAAATAAAGAGGCCGAGGAGGGCTGCCTGAGAAAACATCCTGCAATTAAATTTATCTGCTTCCCGGTCTTTTCTGCAAATAGGATTTAGCTGGGAAACTTCTAGTGAAATTGTGTTAGCTTTGCAGAAAGAAAGAGAGAGAGCGTGTCTATCCACACATGCAGCATCACCTCAACAGCAGCAGACAGCTCCCACACTTATTATCCTCTTCCTCCAGGCTTATCTCAGCGCTGTGGCACTGCCCCTCCTGCTACTGTTTCAATTCCCGCCCACCCAAGTTAAGCCTGGAGAAGACTGTCAGTGCTGGTGCCTACTGCTTGTGTCTCTGCAGAGAAACTTGCATCTGTTTCCTACTCTTATCCATCAGCGTTTACATCTTTGCATGCATGTTCGTGCACAAAAGTCCATGCATGCTTCAACGTGCTCATACCTGTGTGTGCGTGCTTGTGTGTCTGAATAAGTTCCAAAATATAAAAGAGAGGCAGATTAAAATAACAATAATATCCAAATCCCCCTCTGTCCTTGGAACAGCACAGAATGAGGGAACTGGCCATGTTAGAGCTTTGTGTGTGTGTTTATCTGCATCCATATTCAAAAGCATGTCCGTGTTTGCATGCATGCATGTGATGGGGATAGGTGTGTGTGTGGAAGCTAATCTAAATACAGTGCACCCAGGCGAAGTGGAGCAGTCCTGTCAATATCAATATGCTCCAGTATCACACTGTCATGCTGTGTCCCCACTGTGTATTCCCTGCTATCAGTCTAGACCAGTGCCGAAAGGCCGGCTTATCAGCTGCTCTACGTTTCTGATATGACAGAAAAGCACACGGAGCGCTTTCATCTCTTGGGTGAGAGATGACACTCACAAACCTGGAACATTACAGAGGAGCTTGAGTCCAGACAGGAAGGAAGGGAATTCACACCAACACTCTAAAGCTCCATATTTATACATGACATTGTTTTTTAACGCATAAATAGGCATAAATGTGGGACTTTAAACACACTTCAGTCTAATGTTCAACATGTGAAACTCTTATTGTTGCTGCTGTGATTCCTCCATGTGTTGTCAACCGCACCCTCAAGCTTGAACTGTGCAGATTTTATGTCGGAGAAGAACGTCAAGTGACCAAAAGTCTTTACTGTCATTATATGACAGCGCTGCTCCACATGGTGCTCAGTCAAATGTAAAAAAAATGTAAAGAAAAAAATAATAATAATCAGCTTAATACATAAGCTAGAAAAGACATAAATAAAGCTATGTAAGAAATAAGATATTATTTACAGTAGTGAGGCGAAAACAGTTTTTGCCACAAATAAGATACAAGGAAGACATGTATTTATAATATATAACACATATAACAATATATCAAGATAAGATTTGTAAACTCTCAGGTTTTCTTAAGTTCTATGTCATTACACGTCTCATTCGCCTTATTTTCACGCCCTTAAAAACTTATTCTGTTCCCACTGTATTTTTTTTGTTAGTGCAAACCTGCAAATTATTTTTGCTCTTCTACATGGCCAGGTGATAACTGAGTAGGAGTACCACAATCTTCTTTTTATCTCCTGCTTCCTCTGCTGAAAATGAGAGGAAATTAAGATTTTCTCCACATTGAATCCACTTTTCCTCTGTAATTTCCTCTCACATGCTCCCCATATTTACACCCTTCCCTTCTCAAATTCAGGCTCCACTTTCACACCACCTCCTCCCATCTCCTCCCTCCTGTTGAGTCTGTCTTCATTTGTCCTCATTTCACTCGTTACATGGGTCTCTGTTGTCTGCAGTGTTCTCACACTTCGCCTTGTTCTCTTTCCTTTTTTACTGCAGAACACAAACAAGCTGTCCTTCTCAATCTGATCGTCAGGCAGAGAGAAAAGAGACGAGACGCTGAATTCAAGCAAACCAGTCGCTCCCTCCTTCGCACATATTTCCTGCAGAAAAAGAGTGTATGGCAGGTGTACAAGCACACCCCTGTCAACATACTGCCATCTATTTATGCACATAAAAACATGTGGAGAAACTAAAGCTATGGAGGAGAAAATGTTGGGTGTTTGTATCAATGCAGCAGGTTTAATCTCTTCCATATGGGCATGGGGGCTAATACATCTGCTAAGGCTATTAACCGCTATGAGCTCTGTGGACACAGACTGGACTGAAACTATTGTTAGTGAAAATACCACCACAGCCAATAACCCAACAACAATAACAACAACAACAACAACAAACCACAGCTACAGCTGTCTGGAAAAACACCACATCTCCTGTTGACCTCTATAGAGCCTGTAGATTTGTGCTGAGATGAAACAGGGTCAACTTAACGGGCAGAAAAAGAGGTGAGGCCGAGAAAAATAGCCCAAGGTGCTGCGGTAATAGCCGACCCAATTTGAAACCAAAACGTTCCCAGGTGCACAGGAATGCAGAAAAACAGATAAATGGTGCACACAGACATGCATAAAGTGCATGTGCATGTTGGATTTCACTTTCTAAACAAACCCTCTGCACTCACCTGAGCTCGATGACCTCCCCCATCTCGCCACAAGAAGTCATGTCTCAGAGGATGAGAAGATGCAGACAGACGACAAGCAGAAAGCTCAGCGGCCACGGCAACAACGAGAGCACAGGAGGAAGATGAGGAGCGACAGAGAGCATGAGATGAAGCAGCGCTCAGAGTGAGGGACAGAGAGGAGAGGGAGCGCCGAGCGAGAGACACAGAACCACACCTCTTCTTAAGGGATTAACTTAGAAAAAAGAGGAGCTCTGCAAAGACACGGTGCACCCAAACACTGGCCGAGCCGCCCGGCGTGGACCATGCACACAAACAAAATGCTGCACATGTACACTCACAGCTGCTCTAAAAATAAAGACAAATCAATGTTTGATGCACCAAATCCTGGGAGTGAGGAAAGAAGAGAGTGGGAGGATAGAAAGAGAGAGGCAAAAGAGGAGGGGGGAGAGAGCGAGTCATGGCTTGTGGTTGACACAGTTTTTTTTTTTTGCTCTCCATCTGCTGTGGGAGCACTGGTCAAGAGTGCACTGGGGGAGAGGGCAAGAAGTGGGGCTGGAGCCTGGGGAGCAGGGCCAGGACTGGAGGACTGGAGGTCTAAAGGTCTGGAGGACTGGAGGTCTGGAGGACTGGAGGACTGGAGGACTAGAGGACTGGAGGACTAGAGGACTGGAGGACTAGAGATCTAAAGGTCTGGAGGACTGGAGGACTGGAGGACTAGAGGACTGGAGGACTGGAGGACTGGAGGACTGGTGGACTGGAGCTCAGTCTGGTGGTTTGTTTCCACAGGAGGGAGAGCGATGCTGCACAGTTTCTGACGATACAGCAGGCAGCGTTCCAACAGACGACCAAGCAGTGGAAACCGTCACCACACCTGATGAGCACCTGGTTGTTTTGTTTATTTCTCACTTCACCTGAACACTTTGGTGCAACCTGCAGAAGAAAAGCTGCGAGGTTGAGGTGAGAATCTGCCTTTTATTTTAGAGCTACAGTTACAGTAGGTTGGTCATGCAATGCTGCAAATCCCAGATTCACATGTTGTTTAGGTAAACTCTTGTACTGCACTCGACGCACCATGCTGCCTTTCGTACCACTGTACAGTGAAATTGGAAATGGTCTTAAGGAGGGGCAGGGGTTGGAGGTTAAAGACTAGTGCAGGAATAGAGTCAGGGATAAAGACAGAGCTAAAGCATGGACTGGAATAAAGACTAAAGCCATGTTCTGACAGACAACGTTCCCACAGAGGGGAACCAAGGCAGGCTAGTCCAGCAAAAACCCTCACTTGATGCAACGTCACCCAGCAAGGCGGTGATTTGAAGCACAAGACCCATCAGTCCTTCACTCTTCACTCTCATGGATCTATACTTTACACTGGATTCTATTTCACAAGTGAACTTTGAAGTTTTAAAGATATTTTCAACTCTCATCCAAGAGGCTTCTGCAAAGTATCTGCAGAGTTACTGGATGCAAAGTAAGAGCTAGAAATGAAAGTATAGAGTTAGCTAGAGGGAACTAGTGATGAGGGCTTTGGGAAGGAATTCAGGACTGTGCAGTCGCTCAGGATGAAGGGAAAACGTGCAGAGGTCCTCATGCAGGTGGAGGACTGGAACTGAGCTTGAAGGAGAGCAGTGCAGCTCTGCTGCTAATATTGAGCAGTTTGGGGATTAAGGGCCGACGCTGGCATGAAAGAGAACCTGACCTTGAGACTCTAAGGAGGGTTTTACATGAAAAATGCACTCCTGGACATGAAATCTGGTTAGTGAGGAGGAAATGAACCACACTGTGCTCCCACTTCACACCTCCAACCACTTGAACCCAGACATTTCAGCCTGTGTTTCAGGTTCAGGTGGAGCGTGGGATGTGGGCAGTTGGAGCTCAGGCTGAGCCTGCAGATGCTGTAGTGTCAATGCTTGCTCTCTCTTCTCACAGCAGTTCATCCCCTAAGCTGTTTACCCTGTAAACAACCAGAGCCAGAGATCAACAATGGATGAGAGCGAGAAGATCACAACGGCCTTGTCGTCCTTGTGGGTATATGTAGTCGACTGGCAACATTCAGCGCCATCCCTTTTTGAGCTTGCAGCCAGTTCTTTCTGCTGACAGGAGCTGACAAACCGAACATCACTGTGATTTTGACTCTGATGTGCTTCACTGTCCCCCTGGGGAAACATGTAAGTGAACATCATGGGAGACTTTGCACAAAAACAGCCCTGTCGGTTTGATGAAAGAGGAAAGGTTGAAGAGACTGTAAGAAGAACGAATCACACGATATCTGAGTTTTCCACTTTGACAGCTGTGTGATTACAAAAACTGACAAAATGCTTTTGGTAATTAGTGCTGTCACATGTAGCACATGAGGAGTGAAGGTAACAGCCTCTCTAATCAACACTAACTAAGCTCGTCCTCTTTACTTTTGCACTCTTTGAGGAGTGAGATGCACAGATAGGAGGGTGAGAAAGAAAGGAATCTAAAAATAAGTGAAGACAAAGAGGACATCATGTTAAACTCTTATCTCTATCAGTGGCTGTCCTCTCATCTGTGTGTGTGTGTGTTTAGTATCTGTCTCCTTCACAGACGCTATCATAAGCCTATTAGAGCTGCTGTGTAGGTATGAAACATGATCATCTCACCAACCAGGTGGTAGCAGACACACTGTAAGCCCTCTGCCACGTGTCTCCACTGAGCTTCACCACCAGAAACACAGAAACCTGATCGTGTGTGTGTGTGTGTGTGTGTGTGTGTGTGTGTGTGTGTGTCGGTGAACACATTAAATCTGAGGCTCTGTGGTTTTACTACCATCATGCCTCAGTGACTCTATAACAGCCTGTTATTTTAACCAACACTGTCTGAATGTGAATAACTCACGATGACCACACTTAACATTCTGTGGGGTTAAAATAATCTGTAATCGAACTCATAATGGGACCAGCAGGTGTTCTGGTTACACTGTGCCCCTGCTAAAATGAAATAATGACACTAAAATAAATAATGAGCGAGTCATTAGTTTGAAGGAAGTTGAGGAGTTGATTTCCTGTAGAGGTTCAGTGTGCAGAATTTGGCATCGACTGGTGTGGTTGCAGGTTGCAACCAACACAGCTCCCCCTAGTGCAAAGAAAGAAACGAAGAAACGTCTTAAAGCAGGTTCACTCTTCATGCTACAGCCACTGTGACTTCTTCTCAACAAAACACAAAATATCCAACCGTCTGCTGATGAGAATCCACCAAAACTCTCTTTTTTATGCAGTGACTCTGTGAAAAACTGCACTCAGAGTGACAGGCTGTCCAACAGTGAGGCGTGACGGTAAAATCCACTGCCTTATCCTCCACAGGCTGCTCATCGATTCCTGCTTCTGGTCAATACCACGCTCTCTCTTTTCTCTTCTCTCTCTCTCTCTACTCATCTGTCTCTCCTCTCCTCAGTGACTCTCCATCATCATATGTCTCCATTATCCCTGACTTATCTTCCTCTGCAGACCAACGTGAAGCCTGTAGTTACAGACAAACCCTCACTGCTCCACTGTAAGATGATGGAGGAGCCACAAACAAACTGGGTGCATGTCAACTGATCAAGCTAAGCACCAGCTTACATGATCAATGGCTTTGCTTTCTCTCGTGTGTGTGTGTGTGTGTGTGTGTGTGTGTGTTCATATATGGGTCAGGTGTTCTAGGTTGCAGCAGCTAGTTTTCAAACCCCTATAACCAATCAACATCCCAACTCCGTCACGCTACCGTAAACACGTGTGCATGCAAGGACCATGTGAATACCTCACTGCTGCTGCATGGCAACCAGATCCCATGGCAACCAGTGGTATTTTGTGGGCTGAGAGACAGAGGAGAAAGGGGGGGCAGATATTTGGGAGAAAAGCAGCAACTCTGGAAAAGACCGAAAATAGAAAGAGAGGGGAAGGCAGAGGAAGTAGCAGGGCAGCATGGACACAAAAACACCCGAGTGTTTCTTTCACTGCTCTGAGATCAGATGAGAAGGAGGACAATGAGAATACTGTGGATGGAAGGAGACCTCCCTCTGTGCTCCTCCTGGTGAGGAGGAGCACAGAGGAGAAGTCATCGTCTACAGTAGAGCCTGCAGATCTCATTTGTGTACATAAACAACATGAAGAGTATCTTCCAGAAGTTATAGGAGGAAGAGGGAGGCCTAGAATTTGATTTGTAATCACTATGAAAAAGAGCCTGTTTACACCTCTGAGCTAGTGGAACATTTCACCGAACAATGAATGTCTTACTACACTGTTCTTTATTCTGCATGTTTCCTATTATAAAAGTAACATGACATGCCTTCAGCTGTCCTAATGGTCCTAATGCTTGTTAACAAGTAACAATAACACTGTAGTCAATCTCTAAGTCCACATATAAACCATTTTACAATGTCATTTTGGTCTAATAATCAACATTTATAAAGATTAAACTTAGTTAAATATATGTAGCTGTTAACAAACAGCTACATAATAATCAGTGATGTTTGCTAATTCTTGTTAAGGCTTTATTTGTCCTATTTTAACTGTGTATTGATGCATACATTATATATTAGGGTTTTTGTTTATGATTAAGATATTATTTGTAAACCTGAAAGACATTTCTGTAAAACATTTAACTGCTTTAATTCAGACTCGGAATCTGCCTTTCTCAGTGAGAACAGGAACAGTGAGGAATATCAAACTGAATTCATGTTTTTAGACCTAAATTTGATTCAGCACATCTGAAACTAATCCAGAACAACAAACCACCACTAAAACGGTTTTCTGTTCAGGAATGCAAGTAAATAACTAATTTAACATCTCAATCAAAACAATAACAATAATGATGCACTTTGATATATTTTTCTACTTTTTTTGTAAAAGAGTAAATTTGAAAATTCCTGGATAACAACAACAATAATATTTTGGCATTAAAGGTATCATTGTGATTAAAGAGCTCACATATACTGGTGGATTAACTATAAGAGAAACATAAAGACATTTTTTGTTTAAGGCAGCAGTGAAAAACACCTGACACTGGTGGTGGAATAATAAATTTGTTAAGCTCTGTATATTTGTATTTACTTTGTTAATGGTTAGGAGAGGAAACAAGGAGAGGAGAGGAGAGGAGAGGACCTTTGTTGCCTGGGTAACAGCGTCCCTGCTGGATATAAGGAGTATAACATGTTGTCATGGAAACAGGCCAGCTGCCAGTGTTCATTCATGTTGTGTATTTGTGAGTGTGTCAATATCCGGGTCACTCTCTGTGACCTCTGACCTCCTGTCAGATCCGTCCAGACAGGAAGAGATTTTTTTTTTTGTCACATATGTGAATGTGTACGCTGAATACATAACTACACTTTGCCGTCTTGGCGTGAACCTCATGACGTTTCTTTAACGCTGACGGTCAAGACAAAGTATCCATTCATAATGAATGTTTATGCATGTAAAGCATCTGGATCTAAAATCAATAAAGCTTTCAAAGCTTTTAACATCTGCCCCATCACTCACTGACTTCTGTTTGTCTTCACTCTGAGAATTTCTAAACAGGAAACACTATGTTGATATATTGATCCAGAATTTCAGCTGAAACGATGCATGTTTGCTCATAAATGTGCTCCACCTATCTGCAGTTTAAAGTCTGTGTCATGTTCTTTTTTGCTTCTACAATCTTTACTTGTTGCTTTGCAGTTTGAACTTGACCACAAAAGCAAAAATACATGAATCTATTGTCTGTCTGTGTAAATATGACCATCTTGCAGCATTTCCTGCACAGTAAGGAAACACATAACTTATTAATTATCCTTTTTCATAGTAACATCTGGTAGCACAGAAACCTACACACTGAGGCGATAACAGGACAGCTCAGAGACATGAGAAGAAAAGTACAGTCAGTCAGTATCATTGTGGTGATGAACAACAGTGGCTTCACAGTGGTTTAGGCGAGATGAAATGACCTTCACAGGGTGGTCGTGTCTTATCGACCGGCACTAAAAGCCCGAGCCGGTCTGGTCACGCACAAATTCAGGCCGAGGATAAAAAAAAGAGGAGGCAGACACGTTACGTGATGACAATGCAGCACATGACTGACGGCTGATATTTAAATTTAAAAAGTAAGAGTAAACATTAGATAACAATCCACACATGAAAATGGACAATATAGAGTAGAATGTCTGAGCTCAAAGGTCCACTCAGCAATGATTTCTGACATATTTTAGGAAGTGGAGCTTTAAACTGGGATTTTCTTAAAGTAATAAGAAATCTACAATCATGTAAAAATTGCAATAAAGGTAGAGCATGCAAAATGTTTGAGAAGGATCAATTTAAAACTTTTTCAAAGCTCATGTTTGTCTGGACTGACATTTCTATTTAATATCATTAAGAATGAATGAATTAGTCTGGGGGAGAAGCAGAAAATCAAAAGTTTCGAGAAGAAAAAGTTGTGGTTGACAGGCACGAGAAGGACGGATGGAAAAAGTAAAGGAATAAATACAGAAGGACTGAAAGAGAGTGAAGAATGAGGGGAAGGGACACACAATGAGAAGCGAGGAAGTGAATGAATGCAGGAATCCTAGATGGAAGAAAGGAAGGAAGAGAACAAGACGTCCACGCTGGGACAGTCATCTCACATTTCAGCTGGAAAACAGTGTCAGAGCTTTCTGAGAACATGAGCAAGAGGAGGCTGAAGCAGGATAAGAGCTGCAGAGGTGAAGACCTTCAGACAGACCGGGTCAGCCGAGGCCGGGCGGAGAAACAGAGAGAGGACAGACAAGTGGACTGGTGTTCAGGCCTGCTGCTCAACAATAGTCACTTTGACGTCCAGAGGAGATGAGAGGGTAGAGGACAGCTTCACTCGGACCACATCGCCTCGTCTGACTGAAGCTCAGTCTCCCTCTTCAGGGAGAAACAAAACCACCTCAACGCACAAAAGACAGGGATCCTTTCAGAAACAGAGAAGTGCGTTTGTGTCTGCAGTCACTGCAGAGTACCGACACCAACCACAGATGGCCAGCGCGTCTCGTCTTTTCACCGCCACCGAGAATAATGGCCAGCGGTGGCCCCTCCTCCTGCACTCCCTTTTCTCTTTTGACAGCACGTGTGTCCGTCAAATGGAAGCGTGTGTCTGGGACAATGGCAGCCAGACAAAGAGCCCGCCTACCCCCCACCAGGATGCTGAATAGGGGGCACGTGGGCCTTGTCATCCAGGGAACAATAGCACCGGGGCGGAGGGGTGGGAGGAGGGGAGGGTGTGGCCCGACAGCACCCACTGCTACTACCAGCCTGGGTGGGCGCCTGCAGATTTGAACTTGTGAGTGTTTATTTAATGGAGGGTGAATAACAAGCAACATATTGCTGTGTAGGCTAGATGAAAAATAAAAAAAAATAACCCCAGCATCAGTGTTTCCTCTGGGCTAGAACGCTATCTCCACCAGAGTCAAAGCTGCCGTACGTTTGAAGACGTCACTTCCTTCCTACCAGGAATTCATCAGATTCTTTTCAGAAAAGCATGATTTGTGGAGACGTATAAGATGAGTGAGATCAGTGGTCCACTGCCACGCTGAAATAGACTGAAATGTGTCAACAACTATTGGATGTACAGTGAGTCTTTCAGAAGATTAACAGCATCGACTAGAATCATCCCATCTTTCCCTCTGGTTCCACCCTTTACATTTGTGGTTTTGACTGACATGCCTCGCTCTTTATTGGATAGAGAAACATGGATTTTATAATGTAATATCCCAAAGTCAAAGTCAAACCTTTATTCTGCAGCATGTACAGGACATACAGAAGATTGAAATTACAGTTCTCTCAGACCTTGGTGTATGAAAAATAAAATCAAATACAATAAAATAAAAACAAGTGCAGTTAACTACGAGTAACTGACACATTAATAAATAGACAGGGCAAATAAAGTCAGTGCAAATATATGGTTATAGTGCAAAAAGTTAGCTTATTGTCTGGTTAAGGTGAATTAAATGTCATGTATTATCCATGTTCCTCTCATTATAACTAGCATCATCATTAAGGTTCATGTTCAGCCACATACCAACAAAACACTTAGCATACCCATGAGCCTCAGCTGTGTTTAGCATGTTAGCACTAGCACACAGACACAGTGAACTTTTCAATGTAAGAAATTTAAATGCAGATCGCAGAGATTCGTGCCATCACCTCACACGTCTAACTTGTACGAGGCATTAGTTTCTGTCACATGTTTACCATCATACTAACTTTTGTTTGATTTGTCAAAGTACTGCATGTCATGCTATCTTTTGACATGTTTGCTCGCTTTATTTTTTAAGTTTGAACTTTCCTCTTCTTCTTTTGCTGCTGGAGCAACTCTCTGGTGTAAAAATATGAATTCATTCACTGCTACTTTTCACCTTGCTGGAAACACAATGACAAATTAGTTCAAGAATGTTTGAGGGAAATGGACAGCAGTGACTTTGATTATTAACTATTTGTAGTTAATAAGCAGACAAACAGTGGCGTCAGCATGTCACATGCAGGGACATTGCCATAAGTGATGCTCATAACCAGGCAATAAGCAGAAGTCCACCCTGAAGGGTCCAGCTGGTGGATTTATCCCCGCCTCAGGCCAGTCAGAGCCGTGCAGATCCACCACACTCCTGAAACACCTTTGATGTACCCTATGGGATTACTGCCTGAGCTCAGCCTCAGGAGCATGCACACTTGTTTGCAAATGCAGGAGGATTTTTTTTTTTTTTACCCCTGGGGGGTTAGGGTGCATAGTGGCAGGGGAGGAGAGCAGAAAGCTTGGAACAGCTGGGCTGAGTCTGCAGGGGGACAGAGGGAGGGCTGCAGGGTGGATGGGAGGACGGAGACGCTCCCCGTCCAGGCTGCTGACGGCTCTTTTCAGGCAGCAGCTGGTTGGAGAGGGGGTCTCACCAGCTGTGCCTCCGCTGACCTCTCCCCACACTTCTCCACCTCCTCTTCCTCCCATCAAACTCCACTTCCCATCCCCCCACCAACCAGAGCGCTCAACCAAATGAAGGCAGAAGAAAGACAGCACACAGCCATCTGTCAGGAGGAGGAGAGTTTGTCTCTGATCGCTCCTGAACGGTGCTGAGACACATTTTGGTAAAACACACAGCACCACGCCCCAAAACAAAAAGGCCTGGAGATACGCAGCTATTCTTAACCAGACGTCTCCCAACAAGCCCTCTCTCACGTTTTAAACCCAGAGACGGATTCCCTGCATGACTGGATAGACTGTGACTCACATGCAAAATCTGTGAGGCGATGCAGAGACACAAAATCACCTAAGGCCTTGAAAAGTGAGGAAAGACCAGACGAGACGGCATCACCTCGTCTAGGACCGCTGAACGCAGCTCATGTTTCAGTTGACTAATGTCTTCTTTAATTCATGTTTGATAATCATGACAGTTAAGGTGATTCTTTTTCTCAAATCCTCTTGTAGGACAAAGGCTGACTCACGGATCTGCATCCAGGCTGACAGCACCAGATCAGCTCTGATTTACAAAAAAAAAAGAAAAAGAAACAGCGTCACTTCAGAAGTGCTCATTCGGAGGAGAACTAAATCAAGTGCATCCACAGAATAATTGATTCACTCGGGGTGAATCTGCTGCTCTGTAAGAAAACAACACAACAAGAGAGAAAGCAGACAAGAGGCCAGATTATGGATCGCTTCAGAGAAACTGAATAATAAAAAACACTCATTTGTGCAAAAGTTGTGCAAAATACTGGCAAAGTCAGGAAAGTCGAGTCAGAGCTGCACTGAATCTGATTTCACAGTTTCAATTAGAAACAGCTCATATTCATAGGAAGTCACTGACTGGTTAAAGTAATGACTACATGCACATGTTTACAGCAACACAAACAAACAATATCAGGGTGGAAATTAAATATGAAAATGTATGAAAGATTCCCCTGTCTTCATCTGCTCTGCTACTAAAACTTTAACTTCATCTGGCTTTGTTTGGAAAGCCACTTAATACTTTAAAACATTGAAAAAAATATCGTTAGCTGTTAAAAGTTTAACTAATTAGTGTCATGAGAAGCATGGCAAAATGTGTGCATACGTACTGTAGCTCACCGCTGTTTATTATGTATTTTTTACACTTCATTGCTCAGTATTCATTGTGCGGGGAAAAATGTTTCCTCACTGTTCATATGATAATAAACACCTTGAATTGAATTTGAATTTAAAGATAATGTTCATAATAATGTATTGTATGTCCACTACTGAAGCATCTGCACAGGCTGGCTCACTGAGTGAAATCACATTTACCAGTTTGTGTGTTTTAATCAGTTTTGTGTCTGATTCCCTCTTAAAGTCAGCAGACTTCCAGGAAGAGCCGTGTTTACTGCTCTCAGTGCTTCAGCCTGCAGGGTTAGCAGCAGTGTGAATATTGGATAGGGACAGATTGTATTAGATAACACAGACCTACATACTGTAGAGCCACACAGGGAGCTTTAGGAATTCATAAACATGGCTGGGAAGAAACACTTCACGACTACTTAATGACAAGGAAGTGGTGCCTGTCTCATAATTTGGCTAAAATATATATAAAAAGGTGACTTTGATTGTTTGTTTCTTATCCAATTTTCCTGTTTTAATGTCTCATCTCATAGAATAGTTTTTTATTTATCCCTCATTGGGGAAATTCAGCAGCATAGCCAAATTACAGCAATAAAAACAGTAAACAACAGCAAAAACACAATAATAATAGAGTAAATATTTACATTATGTGCTAAATAACAAAGGGAGAAATATATAAACAAAATGTTAGTTAAACACAATTATTAGATGAATAAAATGTTTTTTTTGTTATGTGGATGTGATCTGTAGAAATAGTCATAACATTAAAAAAAACAGAGTGGATAAAAAGTTTATGTTTTCTCATGATACCAAAAGTCAAATATCTTTAGAAAGTGGACCAACGTTAAAGGAAAGGAGACTAAATGACTTAATAATAATTTCATCTCCTTGACTTCTCAACAATGCACATTTAGCACACAAACAACTGTGAATCACTCATCTAGTCACTAAATAAGACATGAAAACACACACATACATAGAAATATGGATCAGATTAGAAATCCTCCTCACTCACAGTCAGGACTGCCTGATTATGGCAGAAATCATAATCACAATTATTTCAATCAATATTGAGGTCACTGTTATTTAAAACCATTACTCCTCGACTTTGGGAACACTTCAAAAGAAAACCTTAGTAGCTAATTTTTTTGAGTTCGATGCATCAATCTGGAGCATTTAGAGAGCAAAACTAAGAGCAAAGTCAAGTTTTGAGGGAACTTTGTGCTCCTGTGAACAGTTTAATCAGGACTAACAAACACCACGTTCACCTGTGTGGGGAAAATGTGGCGTATAATGATGGCTGGTGACACAGCCCTAAAGAAAGCTAACCTGACTGCAAAACGGATGGTTTTATGATGTTTTCATTATCACTGGAAGCCACAATCACACAGCTCTACTGACTGCACTTCACAGGCAGTGAGGACATGATGCAACGCTGTGCCATAAAGATCCATCCATCAACACGTCTGCAGGTAGAGCGAAAGGAGAGGATAAGAAAGCACATTAACTCGTTTGCCTTCCCCAAACTGACAACCAGCGTCGAACTTTCAGCAGGCAGTTTTGTCACAACATACGCCTCGGCAGGAAGTGACCGTACCTTCTGTAATTCTTCCATACAGCTGGCTGCCAGGATGTAAACAAAGCGGTTGTATGGAGTGTGTCAGTGTGTGTGTGTGTGTGTCAGTAAGAGAAGGAAAAAAACTTCAAAGCTGTCCTGCAGCTGAGTGGGGGTTAGAGGGGGCTGAGATTTTCCTCTGGCTCTTAGGAATGCAGAGAAAGAGCAATAACACATTCCCTGTGTGGAGAGCTCAGAGAGCGAACACAAACACTAAGAGTCTGCTGCTCATCGGTGAGCTGGACCATCCTGGACATGGAGGAGTCACACTGCTCTCCGGCCAATTATCTCTGTTTTACCGGCTCCTCCATCCTCCCCTCTCCTCCTTCTCTTGTAATCCATACTCTGATCCTCACACCATCCTGAGAAAACAGGGAAACAAGAGGTGACGTCCGGAGGGAGAGAGGCTCCACTAATCAAACCACACTGTTCCTGTTACATCAAATCATATCTGTGTTGCCTTGGCATCTCCACAGCATCCCTCTGTGATTCAGAGCAGACTCTGTGTGCTTTCTATTGATCTCCTTGTTAAGGCCTGTTGAAGCCTGGAGCCTCATCTATTAAAACCTAACAGGAAAAAAGCTCTCTGGCTTTGTTCTAGATATCATCAGGCATGCATAGAGTCATATCAGAGTGCAGCCAAAGCTGTGATATCAGGAGGATCGAGTTGTGAGGAAAGATGTAAAGTGGTTTCAGCTTTGAAATGTGGTAGAAAATCAATGTGACTGGATGTTTTGGGTGTCCTGTCCCCAAAGGCTCCACAGTGGACGAGGAGCAGAAGTTTGGAGCCTTTTCTAAATGGAGGAGCTTTAGAGACCGTCAATAAGCTGTAACTTCATGACTTCTCTGTGAGACTGTCATTAAGTTCACTTATTTCGACCATTGGAAATATCACAAGGAGAGGCAGCCTCTGACGTATGTGGAAAGTAGAATATCTGGCAATTATTTATAATTTAATGCATGTTTGAAGAGTGTAATAATACTTTAAAATGATCAAAAACACAAAACAGGATTTGATTTTCATTTCATTGGAGAATAAACAAATGCAATTAAACATGAATAACAGATTTTGCATCTTCAAGTTGAAATTTGAAAAGTATTTATAATAAAATCTGTCTCTAAATGTGCAAAAATCTGCCATAAAATGGAAACTATATACAGCTGTTTTTGTTTTTTTTTACCACAGCCAAGAAACCAAGAAAAAGAGTCCAGCTGCCCATAAAAGTAACTGTAGTTACAGGTGCTGGTTTACTGTGAAGCTACAGTCAGGATCCATGCTTAGCTTATCTCAGCATTCAATAAGTAGAATAAATTTAAAATTACCAGACAGCTTCCACTGTGCTTTCACTTTATGACATGAGGTAATAACTTGGACACACTTTTGTAATTTTTGAATGAATGCTTCTGCTCAGGACTCAAAGTCATTGCATTACACTCAGAAAATTAACCTGTGGTCCATCTGTCTGTCTCTATCTACACCATGCCTTCCCCTCCTAACACAATAATACCTGCCTGACTGGCAGCCAGCTCTACACACCAGGAAGGCCTTTATTTGGCTCAGCTTTCTGCTTTACAGGCGTTCTGGGTCGGTGGCTCGACACAGTCGGACCCTGAATCCCTACTGGTCTGGCTGGTCTTTACTGGGTGGACCGGCTCCTTGTCCTACAGAGCTGAGAGACAAAGACAGGTCTGTCCTCTGGGAGCCGGCAGGCAGCGACTTCCCCTGACCGGGAGAGAAGAGGGGGAAGTGAGACAGATGAAGAAATGGAGTAAAAAAAGATTATAAAAAAGAAAAAAGGACCTGCACACTTGTCCTGCTCTTTCCCTGCTCTATTAGCTGTACATATAGTCCAGGTTGGACCTAGTCATGATCTGAAATCAGTCAAAATATTCCTCCTGTTGCCCTTTTCACGAAGCGTTTGCCTCACAGCCTCTGAGCAGTCACGACAGGAACAATCCACTCTAAATGCTAACACTATCAACAATCTCTACAGCGCTTTCTTTTTCCATTGTGGCATTTCACTGCGAAACAAGACACCTCCTCCTCCTCCTCCTCCATGTTCCTGACTTTCATCTCTCCCTCTCTCCCTCCATCTCTCCAGCGCCTACAATCCCTCCTCCACCTCTTTCCTCTTGGCCTCCAGCCTCATCCATCTGCCCCTGCAAATAGCTGCTGTCGTGTGAAAAAACACTTTGGAACGATCCGGATTCCCCCTCGTCTGTTTTTTCAGATTCCTGCTTCGTTAGAAACGTCTTAAAAATCATTCACTTCTCTTTTGAAAAAGATAACTTCTGCAGCAGGCAATAAGTATCGGCTGAAAACACTCTCTTCTGCGGCTCTTTTATGTGGTTTCTAATGAATGCAAGCCTCTAATGTCATAATAGGGACTTACGAGAAAGTCTGTCTGTGTTATTCAGCAGTGACCTTACTCTACTTAATGGCACTTTTAATGTTTCTATAGGGCATTACAGCCCATCTGTGGTACTCACTACACTGTTTCTGATTAGCTTCTTTCAACTGATTTTGTTTTCAGATCTCTTATTTGGTGTGTTTTTCTTAAATTTCCTTCCTTCTCTCGTGCACTATGAGGATTACAGCGTCTCCTTTTTGCAGGAGGGATCATTTCCATCTCTCTTCTTCACCATCATGATGCCAACAGCTGGGAGAGTGGGCCACATCTGGCAAACAGCTGGCCACAAACACAAGGATGGGACTGAGAGGAGAGCAAGAGAAAGGAGGAGAGAGGAGAGGTGAAGGGAGACGGTGTGATAAGAAAATCTATGGGACATACATTCAAGGTTGTGAAGCGAGGGAGGGTATGAGAAGTAAAAATCAAATAAAATACACAATAATAGAAGAAGACTCCTGCAAAAGTGACAAACACAAAGAGATGTAAAGAAGAGGGTGATAACATGTTGATGGAGAGATAAGAGGAGAGAGATGAGGAGAGGAGTACAGTCATGTGGAGTCAGATGCTCCTAATCAGCTGCATCGCTGTCAGCGTCTCGCCATGGCAACCATGAGTCATCGCACCGGTAAACAGACCGACGCAGTGTTTTGTAAACGGAGAGCGCCTCGCGGGCACATCGTCTGTGACATCACTGTACGTTTCCCAGGCATAATGTGTCAGGAGGAGAGACCAAACAGAAGAAAAGACCTCAGCACGTTAATGACTGATCACTGAGGTAAAGACACAACCTGCAGGAGAACGTCAACTAATAAACATCACCTGTCACTCTACTATACTGGGACAAAGCAATGACTGATGTCCACTAATCAAGCTTTACTTCAGCCTAACCCTAACCCTGAAATAGTTTAGTTCATTCTGAAAATATTTTCTCAGTTTTATTGCTTCACTCTCCATCACTAAAACACAAACTATCTGGAAACATTAGTTTAAACCCCTGAGTGATGTTGAAGTAATTAAAGATGATAATTTACTACGGAGCCCAAAGACCAGCTACACATCACTGCAAAGTTACTGCATTTATAAAACTGTGACACTACTTTGTTAGCCGATGATGCTTTTGTAGTTGCTCCCATAAAATCAACACTAAGGACAGATAAATTTGTTGTGATATTCTAATTTAACTTTTTGTTTAATTGAAAGCTTAACAGCACTTTATGCCTTTATTTTATATAAGCCTTTATTTTCTGTTTCCAGGTTCAAACCGTCTCAAACTTGAACGTGGGACAGGACAGGATGTGATGTGATGCAGCGAGCTATCATTAACTGACTGTTAGCCTGATGAATCAGCAACTATAACTGATTTAAGGTTTGAAATATTAGTAGTTTCTTTTCAAACAACAAAGCCATACCAGAGGACACTGTATTACTAGGGTCAGTTACACAATACACAGCGCCTGATAAGGACCTGTGGCAACATATTCATCCTGTGCAGCCACATAATGGGAAGAAATTTGACTACAAGCTAATTAACACAATCGTTTTATTTTAAACAGAACACCAACACAGATGACCTGACAGCTACACTTCATGTTGAACCAGCGGCTGAAGAAGATGAATGTGATGAAATGAAAAGTCAGGCCAGCTCTGACGATATCAGCAACCCAAAGATCCTGATATTTCTCTGCGTGCTTCGTCTGTCCTTTGCTACCTGGCCAGGTGAGAAATGAGTGACATTGATGCACTGTGTTTTAACCTGTTAACATCAGTATCCATGGCAACAACAACAGACATAATGAGTCACTTTACTGTCCAGAGATTTTTGTTACCAGCTAAAGTTTCAAACAAATCTGATATTGATATTTCCATATAAAGGGATGCAACACAAGAGTGAAGGGAGTTCCATAAGTTTGTTTCTATAATTTTATAATTTTATTTTATAATTTTATAATAATTTTAATTTTAAGTGTGTTACAGTAAAGGTTTTTAACGAGGAGCTGCACGCAGTCTGATTAACTGATGTTGTGTATATATCAGTGACTGTTTTAGCTCTGAACCATCATGTCATACCTTCACCCTCATGTCACATCCACATTAAAGAAATATCATGGACCAAGTTCAAGACAACGCAACTCATAGGCTAACGATGTTTCAATTCAGTGCAGCAGATAAACATTGAAGAAGGATGAATCTTTTTCTTTCTCACTCACTGTCATCCGAGATAAAAAAAACTACATTTGAGTGGGATTGTTGGACCAAAGTCTCTGCTTCCTTCAGTGTAGATGACTCAGAAGAAGCCATATGTCCCATTTAACCTGATCAGTGTTGTGATGTTATGGTTGTTACCATAATCACTCAAACATTTAAGGTGCAGACGTAGAGCACGTACCCGTTTTCTCCTGCGACTCGTTCTTTTTTTTCCACAGTGGAGCTAACTTGTGGCTAGCTTTCACACATGCATACATGTGCAGAGAAAAGCGCCGTCAGCTGTCCTCCATCCTTCACTGTCTCTGGTCTCAAACAGGCCAGTGCAGCTACTCAACACACAGATGAACGACGTCACCTGTGAAGAAACGCTTTCAGTGACGTCACAGCGCTCCTCCACCTCTCTCTCTTTCCTCTCCACTCGTCACAGAGCAAAGTGAACATGCCCCTCTGTGCTCTGGAAGATCTGACTTCTGTCCCTCTTTGCCTCAACGTTGCTTTGAAATAGTGCAGCGGAGCAGAGCAAACAGAGCTTTTTCCACACACTGCAGGATGAACAGGACAGAGTGGTGGAGAAACACAAGATTAGAAACTAACAATGCTCTGCTCTCCTCTGGGATCTTTTACCTCCATGTATATGTGATTATGTAATCAAGCTTTCTTTTAATCCAGGGGAAGTTCAAAGCATTTACACTGTTTTTTTTAATATTAATTGGTCAAGGAGAGCTCTAATCTTCTATCAGACAGGACACTTAAACAATAGTTGTGTCATCTCTTTGCCTAAACCTCTGCTTCCAATCTTTGGAGTGGTTTAGCAAAAAAGCTGCTAAGCATATTTCCCCAAAATGTTGAACTACTCCTTTAAACCCTGAATTGAACCTTTTCACGTTACCAGCATGGAGTTAATGCAGGGAAGAGATGATTAATTACAAATTTCACACTGCAGGTAGAAGGTGTAATCAGATCAAATCAAATCAGATCCTGAGAGTGAGGGATGGGATGTTTTTTAGCATTGTAAGTTTTAAACAGGCTGAAATAGGTCATCACCAACGATGAAACAAAAAAAAGCAACCGTTGCCTCTCACAGTGACAGTTATTAGTTGCAATGAGCGCTCCACTCGGGAGCTGAGGATGCTGGGAAAAAAGACCCATTTCTACTTTAGTCTGCAGAGAAAAACGTCAGTGAAGCAAAGAAATAAACGGCTGATTGCCAGGGAAACATAACACACACACAGAAAAACACAAACCGCTGCCTTCACACATGAGCGTCCACTGACAAGCATTCAAATCCATCATTTATCAGACCAGATCAACGTAACGCGTGGCCATAAGAGCACATCGAATGCACACTAACACACAGAACAATGGACACAGCATGCTATTAGCGTGTGCAGTAATGGGCAGTGGTTGCATTTAACTAGCCTGCAGAAATCAGATAAGTCCACTCAGCACATAGTGAAGGCACTTAGGCTTCAGACGGCAGAGAAGTGAGAGAGAAGAGCATCTTCTGAGTGACATGATCACATCCAACGAGGAGAAGAGTTTCTGTCCACCAGGCTCACAAATGGTTTCCAGTGTCCCTGTTGGCTGATTCCCACTTTTAGCTCTCCCTCCTCCTCTTTTATTTTGTCTCACTCTCTGCTCTTCTGCAGCCTTACTATTAATCTTTCCGGTTTCTCTTCCTCCTCCTCCTCCTCCTCAGCGCTTCTTCTTTCCACTGTGCATCTCCTTCAGTCCTTCCTTTTCTTCACCATCTTTTAAGTGCTTTAAACCTCCCTGTCATGTTCTATTTCTTTATGTAATCCCTGCACCAGACACAGCAATCACTATTCAGTTTAAGATTATTTTTTTTTTCAGTCGCAGGCTTCATTTCATTCATTATATCCCCCACACGTGTGAATATTCATGCAAAACATAGTAGTCACTGCAGGAAATACACAGTGCACTTACACACAGATTTTATAGTCAAATTTTTCAAGTTGTCAAGATTTCAAATCAGAAGTCCAGTCATGAACCAGTAAAGGGCTTCTTGTGACCTGCAGTCTACCATATTGACTAACCCCTAACCCTCTAACCCTAACCCTGGCATTAACCCTAACCCTGGCATTAACCCTAACCCTGGCATTAACCCTAACCCTGGCCCTGGCATTAACCCTAACCCTGGCCCTGGCATTAACCCTAACCCTGGCCCTGGCATTAATCCGAGCCCTGCTCGGAGGAAGCACAGTGTGTCCGTCAGCAGCAGCACCGGAGCTGGAAGTGGAGTCACTTGTTTAGCAGACCCACCCTGACCGGCACAAAAGGGGGGCAACGCCCTCCTCCACCAGCAGCCGACCCAGACAGCATCCTGATTGGTCAACTGGATGACCTTTGATCCCCACTGTATTGTGGTCTCAGCTGCGCGAACCCTCCCCCTTGTGTGTGCGTGGACAACAAAAGACAGCCAAGTCCTAATGCAGCAATCAGAGCGGTGGAAGAGGGGAAATGAACAGTGTGTGTGTGTGTGTGTGTGTGTGTGTGTGTGTGTGTGTGCGTATGCATTAATGTGTGTGTGCGGCTGTCTGGATGGGAGGGTGTAATTATGTTCCAGTTGTGATGACAGAGTTGCAATACTGATTATCAGAGCCCATTTGTACCCAGCTGCTCCATTTGGGCTTCAAATCTGGCACCATTGTCTTCCATTAGACTAAATCTGGCCCCTGGCCTCACGTCTGGACCAAACTGAGTCTTCCTGTAGCTCCTGTTCCAGGCCAAACTTAGCCTTCCTTTGGCTCCATTTCTGGACTAAACTTAGCCTTATTGTAGCTCCAGTCCCAGACCAAACTTAAACTTTCCTGTAGTCTCAGTCCCAGACCAAACTTAACCTTTCCTCTAGCTCCAGTTCTGGGCCAAACTTAACCTTTCCTCTAGCTCCAGTTCTGGGCCAAACTTAACCTTTCCTCTAGCTCCAGTTCTGGGCCAAACTTAACCTTTCCTCTAGCTCCAGTTCTGGGCCAAACTTAACCTTTCCTCTAGCTCCAGTTCTGGGCCAAACTTAACCTTTCCTCTAGCTCCAGTTCTGGGCCAAACTTAACCTTTCCTCTAGCACCAGCTCTGGACCAAACTTAACCTTTCCTCTAGCTCCAGTTCTGGGCCAAACTTAACCTTTCCTCTAGCTCCAGTTCTGGGCCAAACTTAACCTTTCCTCTAGCTCCAGCTCTGGGCCAAACTTAACCTTTCCTCTAGCTCCAGTTCTGGGCCAAACTTAACCTTTCCTCTAGCTCCAGTTCTGGGCCAAACTTAACCTTTCCTCTAGCTCCAGCTCTGGACCAAACTTAACCTTTCCTCTAGCTCCAGTTCTGGGCCAAACTTAACCTTTCCTCTAGCTCCAGTTCTGGGCCAAACTTAACCTTTCCTCTAGCACCAGCTCTGGACCAAACTTAACCTTTCCTCTAGCTCCAGTTCTGGGCCAAACTTAACCTTTCCTCTAGCTCCAGCTCTGGACCAAACTTAACCTTTCCTCTAGCTCCAGTTCTGGGCCAAACTTAACCTTTCCTCTAGCTCCAGTTCTGGGCCAAACTTAACCTTTCCTCTAGCTCCAGCTCTGGGCCAAACTTAACCTTTCCTCTAGCTCCAGCTCTGGGCCAAACTTAACCTTTCCTCTAGCTCCAGTTCTGGGCCAAACTTAACCTTTCCTCTAGCTCCAGCTCTGGGCCAAACTTAACCTTTCCTCTAGCTCCAGCTCTGGACCAAAGTTAGTCATCCTCTAGTCTCAGTTCTGGACCAAAAAGAGCTTTCCTCAGGCTCCTATTCTGGACTAAAATGAGCCTTCTTGTAGCCCCAGTCCCGGAACAAACTTAGCCAGCCTCTAGCTCCAGTTCTGGACCAAAGTTATTCTTCTTCTCGACTTAAAACCTTCCTCCAACCCAAGATCTTTCAGCTGTAAGACAAACTGAACCTATCCCTCGGCTATCTAGCCTAAACCTGAACCAGACCAAATTTAGCCTTCCTTAAGATCTGTTCACAGAACTAGCGACAAAGGCAACAAAACCAGCAGCTCAGCCAGCTCCAGACCCACTGAGTCCCCTCAAAAATGACAAAAAAGGTCAAAATGACATCACTCAGCATCAGGTTCACCTCACCTGCTTCCATTGAAAATGACTTGTAGCCTGTTGAAAACATCATTCAGCACCAGTCTTCACAACATGCTAACTAATAACCCCAACCACAGAACCTGGACCCAGAACCAGGAGCTGTCTCTGCAGGTGGTCCAGGGCTTGTGGGCTGAGACACATGTGACTGTCTCTCTCTGAGGCAGTGGGTCAGGGTAGACCACCCCCAACATGACTGGCTGTCTGAGGAATGCCATGTCATGGAACAGATGGAGCTCCACAGACAATGGAGCCGCTCACATTTACTGAGGCCTATAGAGACCGAGGCATGTGCCAAGTGTGGAAGGGTGTGCTTCGAGCTGCAGCTAACAAATAATATAACCCCACAAGAACTTTGACAATGATGCAATCAAACTCAAAAGACACAATTAACTATTAGCATGATGCAATGAGGTGAGACAGACAGTCCTGCTGCAGACAAGAACATATTCAAAGTGAGGGCCATGCTGTCCTGGAGAGAATAACCAGGAAAAAATGACTCTTACATAAATATCACAGTACTTCATTCCCACGCCAATTATGACGTAATAACCTCTGTACCTTCTGATAAAGGGAAGATAAAAGGCAGCTATATGTTTCATACTATGGCCTATAAGTTACAGCTTTTATCAGATCATTGGAATAATCTTATTATGGACATAAAGACTGTGAGTTCCACTAGAAAGGACTACTTGTTTCTCCTTGGTCATGGTTTGGGATGTAAACCTCTATCAGCAGGCTGGAGCTGCCACATTTCATTCATTTCACGCATTATGGGCCCGGTGCTGAGATCCTCATCCAAGCGCGCTGCAGTTGGACCCAAAACCAGAAAAACCCGAAACTCCAGGATCCAGTAACATTCAGTGTTGTGAGTGGAACCATTCATTTAGGCAACAACAAGACACCAAAGAATAGAAACGAAAGCCCTGGGAAGAGTCGGGATGCCGGATCTGACGGAAATCCAGTGAACTCACCCAAGAGACGACGGATGATCGGCTCCCGCTCCTCCACCTCCTCCTCCGGGTAAATCCAGCAGCGCCTCGCGGTGCAGAAACACGGTTATGTTATAGGCCAAAAACAGGAATGATCTGTAAGTGCTGAATGTCACAAAATCTTCCTCATCCGCTCTGTGGACTCGAGGTGTGTGGAGGCGATGAGGAGCCGCAGATGAAGCTGGTCTGCGCGCAGCAAACCCAGAACAAGAGTGACAATGCTGCAGATTTCCAGGCAGGAGGTCTCGCTGGAATTGTTCTGTAGTACTCTCGGATGCTTTGGCTTGTTGACTGTGCACTTACTGGGCTGCTTCCCCCGGCTCCACCCGCTAAGCCAGCCTTCCCAGTGCGCCCATTGGCACAGGCGGCCGGACATGCAAATCCCGTCTCCCATTGATGTTTTCCAGAGGAGCAGAGCTGCGGTTCAGTCTGCTCCACTGCGCCACCGTGCGGCACCGTGACTCTTTTCAGCGAGCAGTCAGAAGAAAATAATAATAATAATATATATATAGTACAAGTAAGATTATTCATCATGCACACTGTCTCTTTGTGTGATTTTTTTATTCCGTTTTTATCACTAATAAATACTATACTAGGAGTATTTTAGTTCTTCACTGTGGAGCCAATTATGGATACTTTGTGCATTAGTGGGCAGATCAGTAGTAGATATTAATACTTTTATGATCATTATTATTTAATCAATTTAATTTCTATTAATATCCCGCTTCCTCACTAACTTACCATTGTTGTTGCTGTTATTTAATAATAGTAATAATAATAATAATAATAATAGGCCTAATATAAATCTGCTGCAAATACTATATTTCTGCTGTAATATTTTTCATACTTTAATATCTTTATTTTCATTTCTTATTTATGAGTGCCTTTAAGATGAGAAACAAAATTTTGCTATGCATGCATAATGACAATTAAGACTCTTGAATCTTGAAATGTTAAAATCATTACTATTATTATTTGTTTGTCCTTTATTTTTCTTTTTTCTCCCCACATTCAACATATTGCTTATTTATGCCATGTTCTCTGGTTTATTCACAAACACTGCTGATAAAATGATTCGGCATGTTGGATAACAGAGCACATGTACTGTTTAAGTGAGTCAATAAATAAAATGTAAAACAAAAACAAAAAAGTAGCCAGTAACTGGGAGTGTCAGATAAATGTAGAGGATCCCAGAAGCAGTGAAGTAGAAGTAGAGCTACCAGGGAGTCTATAGGGAAGGTTGCTTTTTCACTTGAACCCGTTGCAGTGATCAAAGAACAGTTTATGCAGGTTAAATACTTTCTATAAACACCAGTCAGTGTCCAGTCTTGATATAACTTCATGTTAAAGTTAATGGAGTCATCTGGAAAGGTATTATATACTGTATATACAGTATAATGGAAAATTTGAATTGCTGTTTGATATGTACTTTTAAATCCACTGTCAATTTCATTTCCAAACATGAAGACCAAAGTCATTTCAGTTTTGAGTTTTTCTTTTTTCTTTCAAAGCCTCTAAAATGGCCTTGGATTCATGAGCTTCACTGCACAGAAGACATCAGTGATTCATTATTAGTATTAGTAGTATTTTGTCTTGAAACATGTCTGGTGGAGATCTTTAATGTTATTTACTACAAGAAATAAACTGGAATCTTCCCATTAAAATATCCAGAGAATGACTGTTTTTTGCCTTTGAAGATAGCTTCGGCCCTGCTGATAATTATGAATGTGATCCTACTTGAGCTTAAAAAGTTACCAAAAAAAGAAAATAATAAAAACAGGCACATACAATAAGTTACTATAACCAGTAAAGATCCCTAAGGAATCCTGGTGGTCTTAAAAGCTTAAGACAGAAATCTAACAGTAAAGTTTCATTATAATAAAGTCAGTTCAGCCTCTTTAAAGATCATAACACTGAGAACATTCAGCACCAACGACACTGACACCTGAGATTTAAACATCATGGAAACCCAAATATTCCCCCACAGTGTCTCCTGACATGCACCATGTTTGAACCTCACAAATGAACCGGTCCTTGTGGGAATCATCCCCTGTCAGTCCAGCGTTCAGCCCCGCTGAAAGACTCAATCTGGGGCCAAAAAAGAGCCGGTTCCCCTCCAACAAACTGAGGCCAGCTGCTTCTGACACGCACAGAAAATCCTCCAAATTTCCATTGCGTGAAAACTACAAGAGAAGAATGTGCTTTTTCTTCTCTCAACATGTGCAGCAGTTACGAACCATGGCCCATTTCCCAAAACTGTGGAAAATAAACTGCGAGAGCCAGCCTCAATGTGCTGAGTAGCTGCACTGTACAGGATGCTACCAAGTTCAGCTAACAGCACTAATGGAGATCTTTCTCCAACAGAAACATTTGGTGAGCAGGTCCGAGGACACAAAAACAGTTAAAAAATAGACCCATCAATGCCACCATTAACTCACATTTTCCTGAGCCAAACCCGCTGTTTCGTGATGTCGATACGAGCAGAGTGAAGATGGAGGTTAAACATGGCCTCCGTTCAATAATCCCAAAGAGGTCTAAAACTGAGCGGAAAGATCAATAGAGAGTGAAGGAGAGCCTTGGCTCACAGCCTCTTCCTGACACCTGCCAGTAAAACACACTTTTTTATTTCATATAAAAGACAAAGCATAGACACAGCTGTGTACGTTACAGAGCACACCTTTCATAAGGAACTATTGGGTTTTATGTCAAATTATGCAAGGCCATCGGTGGACTGTTAGATGTGGCCAGTCATCACATTTAGGAGGAACAAAAAGAGCATCAGTGAGGCAATGCAGGGCAACAGTTCTTCTGGAAATATGGAGAAAAGCTCACTGTGAAGAGGGACAAACTACAGACAAAGCAGCATCTTCACCCTCTCTTCAATTATTACTCATTTAAATCAGTAATATAACCATTCAGAATATAATAGTTATGGCACAACAATCACTCTTAGTTTCAAAGTAATCTCATTCCATGTCACAGAAGTATTTTATGTTTGTCTGTACATTACAGTGAGGTGAGATTATTTTACTGTCACAACGACAGAAAAGCTCTCCAGCAGACTCATGGTCCTCAATATAGCACACAGTCAGTTAAATATTGAAATGGTGAGTCTGACTCAGTGTCTGGATCCACTCCAACTCCATCTTTTCCATCCCTTTTTTTAGCAGCCAACTGTTAAATTAATCGTCCCCGAGCGTCTACGCTCTGACCTGTGCTTTCTGCTCTGCCTGCTTCCTCTGGTTGTAGGCATCGTACACTTCCAGAAACATGTCCCTGCATGGGATTTGGGCCTTCAGTTTGGAGCAGATGAGGAAGGAGCCGGCCATCTTGCGGTGCAGGGAGTACGACTCCTCGGGTGGAGGGGTGAGGCGGTGGCGCAGCATAATGGGGATGAGGCTCTGGATGCGCTGGGTGGTGCTCTGGGTGCCGAAGTCGAAAGGCTCGGCAGATGCGAAGGCTTCGCCGAGGATCATCACCGCTTCCACGTGGGCATCCTCAAAAGCCTGTGGGGGGGGGACATGGGAGAGGAGTTACAAAATCTGTAGCGTTTACAAAGCAAATACAGCTGGAAACATGACTTCTGAGGAGGATGAACCAAATCAAAATAAATAAGCCCAGCAGCAGAGACCAAAATATCCTACCTTGGTCTCAAAGCCTGTCAGGAATTTCAGTGTCTTGGATTTGGAAAGAACAGTAGCTCGATCTCCAACAGAAGCTGCGTGCACCACCTAAAAACACAAAAGATGATGATGTGGAATAATACGCATACAAAGCAAAATGCACCATCACATGGACGTGCATCAGCTGTGTGTGATCCACTCTCCTTCTGTCAAATTCACTCAAAGACTCTGGTCATTAATTATGCAAAAGAAATCTTGCTGCATAAATCATGTCGTGTGGTTCCCTGGTGGGTGTCTTATAAATTTAGATTCGTCACACCTGTATGTAGTCATCTGTGAAGGATTCTGGGTAGCCTCTGCACGCTCCAAAGTCCAACAGAACAATCTAGAGAGAAGATCAGAGGCTTACTACTGCTGCACGTGGTGACATGTTTGGTATTCCTTTATGTTGTTCAATAATTCATTTTACACCTTTTAACCACAGACTCCACTCACCTTGTTGGTGTCTGCGTTATAGAAGAAGTTGGCCCAGTTTGGGTCCGTCTGCATGAACCTGAACTCAAAAACCTCCCTGAGACACAGCTGGAGGATTCTGAAACAGATCTGCAGACCAGAGGAGAGTGTTGGGTTTTCTGCTGTTACTATGACTGCAGGGCCACACACAGAAATCTCAACGGTTAAATGCATGTTTCTTCACAGTGACGTCCTGTTGTGTAATTTGCCAGCAAGTGACTTGTTTCGATGGGAGTTAATGAGAGATGCATCAGCTCAGTTTTGTATTTGCTTCCTGTTACCAATGAGGGGTGGAATAAAGATTAAATTTCTACAAAAGAACCAAGAATTTGCACTCTGTTAATGATGGTAGTTGACCTTGTACTACCATGTCCCTAAGCTCATAAAAATATGACAATTATTAGCTTCAGGCGATTGTACACGAATTAAAACATGAAAAAATGTTACACACTCAGCTCCATGTGCTACTTGAGCCAGACTTTACCTCGTTCCTGGTCTCCTGGTCCAGGTCTACGCAGCAGTCCAGGGGGACTCCTTGGACTAGCTCCATGGCCAGCACCCTGCGGCCTGACAGCTCATCGATAACCTCAGGGACTTGGAAGAACTCATCACCCTCCAGCATGGACCTGGAGGCCGGACACAAATGGTTCAAAGAAAAAACAACAACAAAAAATTCAACATTTGTGTTTGTGCATTTGCAGAATATGTCAAATAAAAATGTGCACACATAGTTAAGCTGGGGTAGGCAGTTTATTTTTGGTGTCACTGGGCAAAAAATGTCTTATTTAACTTTCAGCATCCAGTAATTTAAAACTTTTGCACGTCCTCTTAGCTCAGTTTTCATGCTTTAGAAAATCACAGGTCATTACAGATGTGACTGTATGTCAGCAAAATATCCTGCAGGGAAAGTTGCTACTCTTGCATTTGCATCAAATGCAAAGCCACCCAAAAAAGGAAGACAGACTTCATCAAGAAGAGAGTCTGACAATATCAGCAAAGCATGTCAGAGATGGAGGGAAAATGTGGCTAACAGTTGAGCGCTCTGCTAACTGTAGCCAAAGGCTCACCGCTGTGAGGATGAGTGATTCTTTCATAAAATAAAAGCACAGCTATATGCTGAATATGTGCAATATTTATGCTGTTTTGAGGCATCTAAGTACAGAGTAAGCATCCTGAATCTTTGCAGCTGTGTATCTGGAGTGGTTTCCACTGTGTGTAGTTAAATGGTGTGTGATGGCTCACTGGTGGGTTTCTGTGGAGGAGGCTTTATGGTTCAATATGCCACAGAATCCTACCTGAACTTCTTGGCACACTCTGCTTCCCTCTTATAGTCACATTCCCATGCCAGCTCCCTCTGAAGCACCTCCAAGCTGTTGTCTGCAAATAGACCTGTGAGGAGGACCCAGAGGAGACAACTAAAGGAAACATCTGATGCTGTAATTATTAGCTGTGACAGAGTTCATGTTGTTTGGGCTTGGACATAAAAAGGAAACAGGTAACATCTCTATTAATCATAATAGTCATGCAAACATCCTCATCGTTGTACTCCCCAGTATAATGACAATAAAGACTATTCTATTTTATTGTATCATCAGCTAGGTTTCTTTAATTTTCTTATCCTCATCCTCAAACACTAAAACTAAATATATCATGGATGCAGTTGTTACCTCCTGGCAGGGCCATGCTCATTTTCAGGACTGACATCAGGTTGTTTATGTCACTGTGGATGCTCTCTGCCACTCCAGGATACTGGGAGGAGGGAATAACACACTAATCAATGCAGACAGTGATACTACAGGTAAGACAGAAACTGGAGTGTGTGTGAATACCTGGATCTTCATGGCGATCTCTCTTCCATCCTTTAAGACCCCATGATGCACCTGGCCGATGGAAGCTGCAGCGAATGGTTTGTCTTCAAAGGACGACAGTTTTTCTAGCCAGTCTTTCCCTAGTTCCTCCTCCAGAACTTTCTACACAATAAGAGCCAAACAAAAAGAGTTCTTACTCTGAAACAAGCTTTAAAAACAACGCAAAAGGTAAGACTGGATTGTTTCACATGTAGCCAGTTCCCAGTTTAATTTTTCAGCTTATAAAAAATAAATCATAGCCAAACATGGTGGATATCTGCTTATTGAGATTAAATTTGTGCTTACGTGCATCTGCCAGGCAGGCATGAAGTCTGCACTCTGACGGACCCTCTCAAAGACTTTCTGCAGCTGAGGGCTGATGAAGGAGTTGTCTGAGGCAAGAATTAAACAAAACTGTCAGGAAAATCAGACTACGTTTTGACTACCTGGGACACCTCTGAGACACCAGTTTGCAGTGATGCTGCAGTGCAGTGTGTACCTTGAATGCTGAACATCTGTCCCAGTTTGAGTGCAGCTCCACGGACCTTACAGAGCGTGTTGACTATTCTCTCAGCGTTGGCCTCTGACAGGAGAGGAGAGTTGAACAGGGCACTGTCTGCAAAGACAGCACACACAGGATCATTAGCAGTGATATTAACATAAAGGACAACATGAAGTACAACAGCATGAATAAACAGCTCCAGCCCTTACCAGCCAGTTGTAGGAAAAAAAACGAGGGCAGTAGTTCATCATTGAACATTGTTCATTAACACACATTAAAGCCTGTCATTAAGTTCTTGTTAACAGCTTTGATTTAATGCCGGTGCAGTAGTGCCTGACAGGTGCTGGCACATGAGAAGCTCCTCTGGGTGGACCAGCTGTCCTCTTATCTGCTGGACGAGTGAGAAAACAGCAAAGGACAGAAGCAGAAAATATCTGTTTACCTTTCTTTTGTTTGCCTCCAAGTGACTGTTTTGCCACTTCTGTAAGGGTGCCCAACCCGAGTCCTACAGCCAGTCCTGCAGCAGGAAGACAGAGGACAAGTGACTTTAGATTTAGGGCCTCTTAACAGATGCTTGTGGGAAGCAGCTGCTGCTAGTTGATAAGAAAAATTAGCTTTGACATCTTCTGCAAAACATTTTGATTAACAAATCTCACACTTGTAAGTTATAATCCTGCTTATTGCTGTTGTGAAGATGTGACAACATTTCCTTTGGTGTGTAAACACAGAAAGCCATTGGAAGTGTAAGTAAGAAAAATAATATATTTACATATTCAGGATTTTTTTGCTCCTTAACACTTCATAATATTTTAAGGTATAGATTATATTACTGTTTAAGACAGCTCCCAAACAGTGAGTGAAACATCTGGATCGCCCCCTGGTGGCTGACTGCAGTATAGCTCATAAACTCCCACCATATCCATATTAACTGATGGGACATGGAACAGGGCAGCATGGTGGTGTAGTGGTTAACACTGTCACCTCACAGCAAGAAGGTACTGGGTTTGATTCCCATGTGTGGAGTTTGCATGTTCTCCTCATGTCTGTGTGGGTTCTCTCTGGTACTCCGGCTTCCTCCCACCATCCAAAAACATGCATGGGGATTAGGTTAACTGGTTAATTTAAATTGACCGTAGGTGTGAATGTGAGTGTGAGTGGTTGTCTGTCTCTATGTGTCCTGTGATGAACTGGACACTTGTCCAGGGTGTACCCTGTCTTTCACCCTAAGACAGCTGGGATAGGCTCCAGCCCCCCCTGACCCTATGTGAGGCCAGGTCTTCCTCGAAAAAGAGATCTTAATCTCAAGGGACTACCTGGTAAAATAAAGGCTGAATAAATAAAGAAAACGTGAGGATAAGAGGTAGAAAATAGATGGATAGACATGGACCAAACCAAAAAGTCAAAGGTACAGGGTTTCTGTCATTTTTGGTAGTTGTTATCACACTGATGGACGTTTAAATGTTACATTTTTTTTCTGATCAGTTTCTTTTATTCTTTGTTATTTGTTGATGTTAAAAAGGGAATGACATATAGTGACTGACAGGTGCTCTGAGGGAAGAAGTCACATGACAGTACAAAGGACAAGCTCTGTGATTGTGAAATGAGCGTTGATATAATGGTTGACTTTATAATACTTGGCTCAATAAAAACCTTAGACGGGAAGACGTGTCAGTACACTTGTTGAATTGCTTGTCAACACAAATAGCTAATCAACCAATCAAATGTCAGCAATTCAAAGCATTCAGGCATGTAGACATGGTCAAGATAACTAGCTGAACAGAGCATCAGGATGAGGAAGAAAGGACTTTGAACATGGCATGGTTGTTGGTGCCTGACAGGCTGGTCTGAGTATTGTCAGCTGGTCAGAGTTTGTAGGAAACACCATGAAAGCATGGATCCATCCTGCCTTGTATTAACAGTTCAGGCTGCTGCTGGTGTAATGGTAGGGGATATTTTACCCATCTTCTGATGGACACTTTCTACAGGATAATGCTCCATGTCACAGAGCTCAGATCATCTCAAACTGGTTTCTAGAACATGACAAAGAGTTCACTGGCCTCCACAGTCACCAGATCTTTGGGATGTGGAGGAAGCTGAGTGATGCTATCATGTCAATATGGAGCAGAATCTGAGAGGAATGTTTCCAACACCTTGTTGAAAGTCTGACACCAAGAATTAAGGCAGTTCTGAAGGAAAAAGGGTTCAACCTTTTACTAGCAGGTGTACCTAATAAAGTGGCCAGTGAGCTTTTGTTACATTTAACAGAAAGTGTGAAAACCCCACACAGACATTATGAGTTATGTCATTCATATTCATTATACCTTATGGTGCTGTTAGTGTTGAACTAATAACAATAAAAATGTTACTGAGATTTGTCATGTGATGAATGTGTGTGTCTCTCTTGGATATCAGTGTAAGAACAGTGTGCCAAATATGATGTGAATAACAACAGAAAAGCTAAGTGTTTTATTCTTACCCCCAAAATTAACCAGCCTGCTGATTCTTGTAGCAGGAACCTTCCTCTCTTTGGCACGGTCACTGAGCTGACAGAAGACAAACCAGATCATTAAAATGATTGATAGATTGATTGATTATTGATGAACTCTTGACTTGCTAAAAAGGGGAAAAAATGGCACAACTCTTTAGACAGTAACTTTAGAAGATGAGTCCACTCATACTTGCAGCTGCTACTCCTTAGCAACTGCAATCTCCTGCAAGTCGAGTCAGGTTTTTTTTTTTATTTTATTTTATTAATGAAATGGTGCTAACATAACAACAGTTATACATTTGCCAAAAAACAACAAACAACGTGATGACAACAACAGAACAGAAAAATATATAGACAGAACTACTTAACAGCTGAGGGACAAAACCATCATCACACAGAGATGATAGAGAATATATATATAATATTCAATAACATAGCATAGTGTCCTTCGACCAACCTTCTGTCTGACAGGTTTGACCAGGGCTTGCTTGGACTCCCTGGCTTTCTTGATGTCCTCCGGGCTCAGTCTTGCCACCACAGTGTCATGGACAGCCCTGGTCTGGTAGTAGAACCGGTGAATGCCAGAGGTTGTGTGCAGGAAGCGAGCGCCCTGTCCTGGCCAGCCTGCCCCGGAGGAAGGAGGAACTCCTGTGGTACAAAAAAAAATATGATATACGACAAAAACATGAGAATTGAGTGTTGTTTTGTATACTGTGTCAACATAAATACAGTTTTTCAAGCACTTGAAGAGGCAAATTCTGTAAAAAAAAAAAAAAAAAAAAAGAACACTTAAAGAACACAACCACAATGAGTCGAGGGTTGTAGTTGCTGGACTTGATCAGAATATGGACTGTTAACCACAAACACAACCACTTAACCCTGAGCACACCAAGAGGACGTGCCAACATGGACAAAAATATACTACAACTGAATTAAACAGTTTGGTATTCTGGAAACTAGGCTGTGTTACGTCATAATATACCACACAATTCAAATTCTTCCACAATAAAACCATACTCAGTGCATGTCACCTTCTGCACCTGTTGAAAAGCTGGTATCAGCAGTAGCTGTTGGCATCTCTGCTGCAGCTTCAGAGCCTGTCTGACTTTGGTCTGGAGCGTCTGGGGGGAACTCTGACCCCATGGCCCATTTGGAAGCCTCCTCAGGGTCCATATTCTCCCAACCCTCCATGTCCGGAAACACATCTTCCTTTACTGACTTTTGCTACAGACACAGCAGAGTTGGACATGTGATTTAACCAAATAATTAGTCAGTTATTCGTTAAGTTATTACATGAGTAATTAATTAAGTGTGCAGACAATAGAAGCTCCCAGTATTTGCAGGAATCCTACCTCACTGTTGCCACCCATGATGGTGCCCACCAGACCTTCCACCACATCCTGAGCAACTTTGACCCCTGCTCCCATAGAGGAATTGCAGACCATTAATCGGAGCTGTTCTCCCTGCGTGGTGACCAGGGCAGACCCCACTTTACCTGCCCCACGCAGCACCTGCATGACTTCTGACAGCATCACTTTATATGGAGAGAGAGATAGAGAGAGGTGAAAGAGTCAAATTATGTGGAGAATGACGGTAAGAATCACAACCAATAATAAAGGACTCTAAGTACCACAAACAAACACACACACACACACACACACACACACACACACACCACACTCTGACATTAGACATGCAGTGTGTATTTATAAAGTCATAAATCAATGTTATATTTAAGACTAATAGAACAGGCATGTGTTATGTTCTACACACTGCTCGATGATTTAACCTTGGATGTGATTGGCTATACATGTGTGAAGACATGCTGTTATGTCATGAACACGTGTACATACAGTAACGTTGCACAGTTGCTTTGTAAACACAAAAAAGAGTTTACAACATATTTACATCATTAAACACAACAATTACATCCTCTAGGCTAAGTAGCTCATTAGCTAGCTCCTGTATTGTCATAGTTAGCTTGAAATCACAAACTAGCTAAATCCGTACACGTACACACGGGATTTAATCTTCTACGTGGCAAACACATAAATTACTGAATTAAACATTCTGCTGTTAACAAAATTAAGTGGCTCACCTTTTCTGAAGCTGCGTTACTCAGTCTTTCCTCGGGGTCTGTCCTCTTCCACCAACACTGCTGGTCTGTTTTGCAACGATTTAACACCCGGAAGTTCAAATATGACTGACTCAGCTGCGCACCAACCACAGTCCGCCATTTACCAAGTAGGCGGAACCAGCTGTGAAGGAAGATTTTGACCAAAAGCAGTGCAGAACACTGGATGACGTCAGACTGTTGGACCAATTACAGTCCACATAAGGCGGGCTCTAAATGAAAAACGGTCTAATGAGACTGAAGAGGGTGTTATCGTCTCTAGGGACGCGAGGACACATGAACGAGGTCTTTGTAAACGTTCACATCTCAGTTATGCAAGATTATGCAATCATATTAAATATCTGCAGAATCTGTATGTGAAAGAGAGGACAGGGAAGAAAAATCTAAATCAAAAATATTGGTCTGATATGTATTTAATGTACCAACTATAATGACAGGTCTACAAGCAAGTGTGGTTGGCGCTGCATTGAAGCTGCTATACATGACAAGACTGCATTCTGTGATGTAAATCTGTTTTATATATTGTGTAAGCTAAATTTATTTTGATTTTTGGATTCAATTTATGATTTTTGAACAGTTTAGGGGGCACTGAGGTAAACGGTGTGGCTCGCATGGGCTACAGAGCTCAATCAAAATGCAGAAAAAATGTGTTGTTAAAAAAAGAAATAAAAGGCTAGTATTTTTCTCACTCTTCAAAAAAAAAATATATTTGCACAAATAATGTAACAACAGTTGTAACAGTCGGGCCAATTGTGAGTAATAATAAAAAAAATCAGTTGTTAAATCCCAGCATATCTTCATGTATCATCCTTTTTTGGAAGAATAGGAGGATATTTATTTATTACCAAATTGCATGTGTGTATGTAGAAATAAATAAATAATTAATTAATATAAGCATAACTTGGTTGGTATAATTCATTTGGACATAAATGTCTGGAGCAATAAAATGAAATCATGTATTCACAACATATAATTCCAGGAAAAAGATAATACTGAATTTTTGCCCAAACCTACACAGATTGATGTTGAGTGTTACGGGATGGAAGTTTTAATGAGGAAAACAGAAAATGTTTTGCAAAACATTTTTGTCATGATCATGATTATGCCATATTATGAGTCTGTTTTACAGAATATTTGCATGATCATTTCTCTGTCAGAGTGTATAGTAATGTATTAACATTGATGGTAACTTCTGAGTATCAATAAAGTATACACTTGTGATAGTGTTTATGTAGACAGATGGACACTATCTGTTCACAATGCTGATGGAAAAGCCCCAAAGTGTGCAAAGTGCATAGTACACAGTAGTGGCAGGCCCTCTGCTGGACTGAGAAGGTGCTGCTCTAATATTTCCCTTTTTCTTCTAAAACACAGGTACCTGCAAGTTTTGGAAAATAAGACCAATATTTTTTAATGATCCCTGATGGCAGATACATCACTGTGTTGAAAATGTGATACAGAACTGAAATAGAAGTATAAAATTGTAATAAAATAACTACAGGAGGACCTTCCTACATGATGAAATTGTGACTCATGTTTAGATCATCTGGTCCAAAACATGAAAAAAATATGCAAAATGAAATATCGTTGTTGGTGAAATAATGCTAAAGGTGCAATTGATAATTGATAATTGATAATTGATGTCACACATTGTTAAAAGTATTGTTAGATGTGGGATCGTCAACATCTTCAAAAGAGATAAATGAAATATTTTGGACATAATGGGAAAAACAGCCTAATGTGTGTAAGTATATTCAGTAAGCATGGCCCGCTAGTCGAAAGTTGAAATATGTGTGTATATGGGTGTTTCCACCTGTGTGTGACAGATGATCTGATATTACCAAGTACTAAACAGTCCTGGACACATGTCAGAGTTTTTAGACTTAGGGGAAGGATTAGTGGTCCAGGACTATTGTGGTAGTTGTCCAGGACTGTTAATTACTTGGTGATATCAGATCGTGCGTGTGACACCGTGACCTTTTGATGCTGTCCAGTGTGGTCCAGTGAGATGAGTGTGGGGGTGAGGAGGCAGCAGAGGGAGGGAGCTGAGCGGACGCCATATATGGGCACACCACCGACTCTGCATCGCTATTGGCTGTGGGCCTTATGCAGCTGCTTGTCAACAAGATGGCCTTCCTCTCCTGCCGTTTTGACACTGATTATTTTGGTATCCCCGAGAACATACCGTAAAAGCCTGTGTCACATGTAAATAGATAGCAGGAGTCCCAACAAGGCGTACAGTCTGCAAGACTTTGTACAGAGGACTGACAGGCACACAGGCCTCGATAGCAGCCATCACCCGCCTGCTGATAATAGCAAGTAGCTGCGGCTAATGTCGACGTTAGCCAGCAGCGAGTGAGTGAGCTAGCTTAGCTACGTGGACACGGATAGTTAACTCGTGTCACCTGCATTTCAACCAGACAAACTGGTTTGGTTAGAGGGAAATACAGCGAAGAAGCACTTGGCATCGACTGTTTGTTCGTTAAGGAGGTTGTCTGTCGATATCGACGCTGCTAGGGTGAGTACGCTGACAAAATATAACGTTGTTTTTCATCATGTTAGCGTGCTAGCAAGCGTCATGTTATTATGCAGGTAAGTTATGCTATCCAGTTAGCAAGCTCGGTGGTTAATGACGCGTTTATTTATTGTGTGCCACAGTTCTTTTAACTGTTAAAGTCACCAGAAGCCTAACAGATCGGGAGTTAGCTCAAACACAACAGGTCTTATTTCACCATTTAGACGGCGCTCAACAGTTTAGCAGGACGTTAAGCTAACTGTTTGCTAGTTGGGTAATCAGCTAGTTTAAAGACGTGCCATCAGACGGCCAAAGGTGATTACTACAATTAAAACCAACAAACACATCTGAGTTCCTGCTGTTGTTTTTGTCGTTTGCGACACCACGACTTGTTGGTCACCATTTGGTTTTCTGGTTTAATTTTAGTCAGTGTTTATAATGTTGTGTTATTTAAGACAGAACCAGGAAAAGTAATAGTCAGGTGACCCTCTAGCCTCCCAAGAGGGCCTCCTTTTTGATTAAGAAATTCGATCACAAGGAGTATCGAGTGGTGTTTTGATAATTCACATGGGAACAACCACTCTGCCGCAGTGTATGGCACAGTTTAAGGTTAATTTCTGTAGGGAGATACCAGGTACGAAGGATGAGGAAGTGAACATGCCTTTGAGAGAGCATGTCACTACAGAAATGATAATCTGTCAGTTTTGTTGGCATTGAATTGAAGTAGACTCCCATGGAGCACAGTGTCTGGTGTGGTATTGTTAGAAGCATGGTTAACCTTGCTCTTCCACAGTGTCACTGTCCCCCAACCTTTTCCTTGCAGCACTCTTACTTGTATCTAAGAAAAGCTGACCCTTCTATTTTCTTATATTTGCTAGTAAGTTTCCAAAATTATAAACAGGTGTTTATATCGATTATCCACTAAGTGTCTTATTGTCAGCTTTGTTACACATTAGCAGATGTGACAACTTAAGAGCAGACACAAAACTCCAGACCCCAGTTTTGTGTTGACACAGTGTTTTTTTGTGATTGTGTAGTATCAGAGCTGCCACCAAAGACTAACTTGTGATAATGCTGCAGCTCAAGACACTCGGGCAGACACTCAGGACAGCCCTGCAGGCTCGGCAGCCACTCATCCTCAGTGTAATAATGTTCCTGAGCAGACTGGAGCGATGCACTCGGCTCTATTGTTCTGTTGACAGTTTGCAGCAAAGCCGGCCTGCTGGCTGCGCTTCTGTTGCATTGTCTTCAGGGTGCACATGCAGAGAGGGAGATTGAGCTAAAACTCTTTGGCATGCTTCTGCATTCTCATTCGTCCGGTTGAAATGTTGCAAAGATGAGTGCCGGAGAGCTGGAGGATAGTACCAGGGCGCCGTGTTGTGTTTATTAGGCTGACGTTTCTTGATGCTCCTTTTGCAAATCTGACTTGTTGTTAGATCTTAAACTATTTGTGATGTGGTACACTCTTGAGTTCAGCACTGCACGCACCTACCATAGTGAACTTATTATTCCAGTGAGAATGCATGCTAAACTTGATTTGAATAGGGAAATGACTTTTAAGGTAATGGGACAGACCTGTCCATATTTCCCTATGTAAGCAGGATAGTAATTTGTGAGCAGATTACTATCTTGGTGTATCCTCATTTTGCAGCTGTATAGTGAGTATTATGTGGATTTCCACATTTTGACAGCTGTAAGAGGTAATCAGACAGAGCTGGAGTATGTACTGTATTGATGACATATTGTGTATACAGGTTAAATGCAAAATAACTTTCTGATCTGGCTTTCTTAAGTTAACGCTGCTCTTGTTTCACTTCAGACAGTATGATTTGATCTATGCAGTATACATGCTGTTATTAAAGCTTCATGTAATATGTGGTACTGTAGCTACTAGCAGTGATCCAGGTCTCTGTGTCTGTAACTGCTGCCTACACAGTTCTCTATGTGTGGTTAAGTAATCATGACAAGTCATCACTATTCTCTTTTGAAAGTTATTGTGTCAGACAGCTTGGATAGCTAACAGTGCTGTGGTGTTGCACTGTGGTGTCTGTGGCTGCCACTGTGCTCAGGCAGGATTTGAAGGATTAGTTTGATGCAGAAAGCTGTATAACCAAACCCAAGCCTTCATTTGCAAGAACCATGTCAAATTCAGATAAAGCAAGGGAGAGTAGCTCAGTGCAAACTTCAGCTGACTTTTGGGGGAGTAGCAGTGAGACTGGATGTGAGTCACTGGTTAGGACGGTGTCTTGGACTATCTGTTCTGTTGTTCTGTGTTTGGGTTTTTTCATGTCTTCTGTGTGCTCTTCAAAATATGTTTGAGACAATGATAGCATCCCTGTACAGAGAGGATCAACATTTTACAACGTTGTTGTCAAATCTTTGTGTTCGCTCATGTTAGTCACCAGTTAAGATGTTCACACAAAAACATTGTTATTGATCTTTATACAGACGCATTTATCAGATGCCGTCACAAGCGTTAAACAGTTGAACTGTAAGTTAGGCTCTATTGAAACACAATAGATGAGTTTAGCGAGCATGGCCTCTCTCTGCAGGAACATGAGGGCGAATGATTCAGTTCAGCGTGAGAGAGACTCTACTGAAGCACTGCAGTGGACAGACTGTCCTCTTATAGTACCATCCAGTCTGTTATGAGAGATGGACTGCATGATGCAATGAGGGGGAAATGAGGAAGAGATAAAAGGATGTAGATAAAAGTGGTTAGAGAGAGAGTCAAGGGGAGATTTTTAAAAAATAAAAATAAGGTTCACCAGCTTTTTTTCCCCCACAACAGTATAATCTGTCTGCTCCTAGCTGAGTTGTTGCTGTGTGATTATAGAGGAAGCATTTGAATTGGTTCACCACACTGTGTGGGCGGTGTTTGCTTTTTGCACCTCTGAGCCACTCCATTAGTCCACATGTACAAAGCACCACCCATCCAGTGTGAAGCACAACAATGAACTGATTAAAGTCTGTGGAGAGAAGCTAATCTTAAGCATATATACCAATCTTTTATAAAATAAGCTTTTTAATTCATTTTGCGTTATGCAACTAGATTGTCTGAGGAGCTCTCAGCTAAAACTTTGATTGGCTTTATTATTTACTATTTTATAACACCTGTAAATGCATGTGCTGCAGCATGTCATTGCTATTTTGTTGTACCCAATATTGGTCAAGCTGAGCTTATAGTTGGTTACGTGACAATAATACAGATAATTTTTGTCACTAGGCTGTCACACCACTAAATTATAGAATATAATTTTAACTCTGCCCTATGCAGAGCCCACATTATTCAAAGATATATCAACTGGTGGAAGTGATTTTTTTTTCCTGTCATTTTTAGTAGAAGTAAAGTTCAAGTGGTTTTTGTTGTTACTGTGAATTATGGCCTACTTTGGTCAGAAAAGGATTAAATAAATTTCAATATACAAAAACAATCATTTTAAAATATGATGTGTTTCCTCTGGGTGTGTTGTGCTTGTCCACACAGTCTAATACTGTTAAACAATACAAAATTCTGTAATAGTTGAATTTGAAGGCTGACATGAAAAAGTGATTTAGTTTTATAGATTAGCTTAGTTTTAATTTCTAAGTTTTAATAGGCCATCCTTGTAATGTTGCTCTATCCACTTTGCTGCTGCAATGATGCAAATTTCCCCGTCTGTGGGACAAATAAAGGATTATCTTATTTGAAAAGAAGTGTCCAGTTTAAATGTAAGCATCTATAGACTGATGTGTAAAAGGTCAAGTTAAAGGAAACAGCTCTGATAGATGAGGCCTGCTGAGGGTTGAGGTTGTTCTGGGATGCAGAGGGAGGGCTGATGGGTCAGCACTGAGCCAAACATGCCGCTCCATGGCCACTTGTTCCTCTCCTTAAGTACGCCGGCACGTTCCTGGCAGCACCTTCAGCTGGCATGCCTATACAGCCACACTGTTTGGACTAAAGCCTCCTACCCCCCACTGGCCTGTAGCATAGGCTTTTTGGCACAGAGAAAGGGGTGAGGATGGGCAGGACAGCTCCAGCAGTTTCATTACTACCCACCCCCTCCTACTGTATGCTAAAAATAGGTCCTGCATATGCCTGCATGCTCCTCCCTGTGTTCCCTCCTATTAAGCAAGTCCTCTTTGAAGCACTGAGATGCAGGAGAGGAGCAGAAAGGAGTCCATTTGGAGCTTTTGGATTCCATCTTTGATCCCTTTCATCCAGCAGGCTGCCGACACCAAACCTGAAACGGAATCCCTGTAATTTGATTTATAGTCTGTAAGCAGGGAAGTGATCATGGTGCACAGGAGCAAACTGTGAGTTTGGCCAAAGTAGGAGGTTGTGATTAGTTCAGTTCAGTGGTGTGATGGTTCTTCCGTTCTCTACCATCTAGTGGCTGGGCTGGTGGTGTACAAAGCCAACACCGTGTCTGTGTTATACCATGAGGCAACTACTCAACTGGTTATTGATTATCTGAACAGATCCTGCTCTGTTTTAACTGTGCTATTTCTCTCCATTTCTGTCACTCCTCCCTCCCTCCTCCACCCCACAATTTCCTCTCGTCTCTCCATTTGATGCAGGTTTTATGTCCAGTGTGTCGCCGGTGCCCATCTGGTTGGCACTGGGTCAGGGAGCCGACGATGAGAGCTCTGGCTCTGGGTGTTAACTGGCCAGCATAGATGCCGATATGTCCCGGTGGTCCGTATCCTGATGGACCGAGACACCTTCTCCCACATCCGCCTGTGGTGCCCACGCCCATTCGGCACCTACTCCCAGAACAAAGCTAGGAGCCCAGGCTCAGGGGGCGCCGGCGGTGGTGGGACAGGTTCCCCCTCCCTCTGCAAGGCCGAGGCCTCTCCAGGTGCCAGAAGGACGGTGGATGGACGTGAAGATGGAGGGATGATAGTGGGTGTGCAGGAGGAGAATGGAGAAGAGGAGGATGTGGGCTCGGAGAACACTCCACCAGAACCTGAGCTTGTTTCCAGCTCCCTGACACCAAGCCAGGCCCCTCCTCCCTCTTCAGCCCCTCCTTCGCCACCCTCTTCTGGGTCCCAGATGGAAGATGGTCGTGTCTTGTTAGACACCTGGTATGTCATTAAGCCTGGAAACACCAAGGAGAAGATAGCCTTCTTTGTTGCACACCAGTTCAGTGGAGCAGGCCAGCCCAGACCCAGCGCCATGAAGGTAAAGAGCTGAAACAAAATTAACTGTTATTTAAAAGCTCTTAGTTCAACTTCTTTAAAGCTAAATATGAATTATGTTCCTTCTCCTCAGGTTAAAGGTAACTGGGCAACTGACTGCAGTAAAGCCAAAAGACGAAGGCGATGCTCGTCCTACGAGCCCCCAGCACGCTCCCAGAGCTCAGAGCAAAACCTCAGCTACGCCTCATCCCTTGCGCCTAGGAGCTCTGATGAGCCACCTCTGGGAGGGGTGAATGAGACGGACCTGCTGTCTGTGGCAGAGATGGTTGCCTTGGTTGAGCAGAGGACTGCCATGGCCCTCCAAGGAATCGTGGCTGCTCATGGAAATCAACACCACCATGAGCATCCGAGTACCACTCACAGCCAGGGCCTTACCCCACACCAGCACACTCTACTGCGGGGCACGGTGTCGGACCCCACTCCTATCGTGTTTGTCTCAGACAGTTCAAATGGCCAGCCCTCCAAAGAGGCCCAGGAGTCCTTGTCTCCCATCCAGACAGACCAGGAGCTGGAGGAGCAACAGGAGTCCCTGAGGGTAGCCCAGGCCATAGCACACTTTGAGTCCCAGAATCAGGAGAATCGATTTCATCTCGGTGCTGGTCCCAAAACAGACTCTTCTGATCGAGACCGAGACAGCGAGCGAAGGAGAGGAGGGGAGTCGGGGGTCGCGACCCCTGCTCCACCCTCGAGCCACGGTCATGGTGAGGTTAGAATAGCTTTCAGAGTGTCAAATCTGGATCCACGGTCTCAGCTGGAACCAGCTGGCAGGTCCCGCTGTATGTTTATGAGCTGCGGTGGCGGGGGTAACCAGGCAGCGGCCAGGGCCAAAGAGAAAATCACCTGTGACCTCTACCAGCTAGTCAGCCCATCATCTAGGGACCCCAGTAGTCTCCTGCTTGCGGCCACAACCGCTGCCCCCAAACCAGATGGTGAGCCCCATCACCCAGACAGGCCGGCCTGTGGCAGCCCAGACACTACCCAGGAGGAGAAGAAAGCTGTGGGTGTGGGGCGGGAGCGAGTGACGGGCTTCCACGTGGAGGTGGTAGTGACAGGTGCTGTGGATCAATGTGTGTTTTATGGAAAGGACAGTACGGAGAATGTGCAGGAGGAGACGGTGTGCTTTGCTATGCCGAGTGGGGGCGGGGGCAGTGGGGCTGTAGGCAGCTCCAATGACCCTTCATCAGATGATCCCCCTCCTGGACAACTCTTCTTCCTTCAACCCCCTCGGGGCCCAGAGGAGGATGTAAAAGCCACAGGGATTGGCAGTGGGTCAGGAATCTGCTCTTTGGACTGTGCCAACAACAACGGCCCCGGCGCAGGCGTGGCAGTGGGCTCAGGGGAGCGGGCTGCTCGACCAGAGTCTCCCAGCGCCGGGGAGGACTGCTCGGATCCTTCGCTGTGCCGCCTCTACCGCCATGTGTCCCACGACTTCCTGGAGATCCGTTTTCAGATCCAGCGCCTCCTCGAGCCGCGCCAGTACATGCTGCTGCTGCCCGACCACATCATGGTCAACATCTTCAGCTACCTGCCGACACGCTCGCTGGCAGCCCTCAAATGCACCTGCCACTACTTTAAGGTGCTGATCGAGACGTACGGGGTGCGGGCGGTGGACTCACGCTGGAACCAAGACCCTCTCTACAGGGATGACCCCTGCAAGCAGTGTAAGCGGCAGTATGAGCGCGGGGATGTTTCCCTGTGCCGTTGGCACCCCAAACCTTACCACCACGACCTGCCTTATGGACGCTCGTACTGGATGTGCTGCCGGCGCACAGACAAGGACACGCCGGGCTGCCGTGTTGGGCTTCATGATAACAACTGGGTCCAGCAGCCCGCTGATGGATCTCAGCCCATTCGCACCAAGAGGGAGGACAGGAGGGAGGAGGCCAGGTAGAGAGGGAGAAGTACACCTCACATACCGACTCATCTCCTCCTGCTCCTCCTTCATAACCTCTCCTCTCTGTTCAGAGGACGAGCAGGAGAAAAGAGAGGATCACGAGGAGGAACCGGTGCTCCAGAACTGTTTGTTTTTCTTTGCTCCAGCACTCCTTTCTCATACTTGTCCTCAGTGGAGGGAAGTTGAGATGTAAAGAAGGAAGAGAGGTGTGTCACTCTCCTTGCCTTTTGTTTGTCAAGCCCTCCTGGCTCCCTCAGCCCCCCCACTGTGCTTCAGAGTGGCACCTTTTTAAAAGTTTGCATCCCAGGGTTGGGGTCCCCTCCTGCTGCTGTCAGTCAGCCCTCTTTCTGCCTCTAACTCCACACATGGCTGATAGGTAATTCATGTGAGAACTGTTTTGCAGTGTAGTTGAGTGAGATTTGCATTCATCAAAGTGACGCATAGAAATGTATCGCCCTAGAGCCTGCTTACTGTTCCCCAGTACTGTGTTCTGTGTTGCATCACAAACATCTGTGTTAGCTGTGCAATGGTGCTTCAAGGAATGAGCTGTCAGTGGTGGAATGTCCAGCGTCGCTATAGAAATGTGATTGTATAAAGCAAACTTGATTTTTCCGTTGTACAATTTTCCACCTGTACCTGTCCGGCGCCACGCGTTTCTATTTCTCTGAATGTGCTGTAACATACTGCGTTGATTAGTCCCCTGATAATGCTGCTGAAATCATTGCCTGTGTCGCTGACATTGATTCTGAAATAGCCATATCATTGGTTAATGACGGGCTCAGTGTCTCCACACGCTGAGACCTGTCCTTGTCCTGGTTTCAGAGCGGACCCTAACCTTGCTGACCAGCCATAAAGAGGAGCCACTGAGTACTTTCTGGTTTACAGATTATTATGGGAGATTTAAGACCAGTGGGATTGGGATTGAAAAGAGAAACTTGATGTCACTTTGGAAAGGCCTGATGTCACTTTGTATGGTTTGATTGACTTGCTTGTTTGCCATTTTTTTTGTCTGGCAGTTTTATTGGGGTGTATGTCAGAGAATGTTTGCTGTTGTTATTTGCTTTTATTCTTGAGGACCGTGTTCTTCCTGTATCAGTCTGTCGCTCTACTCAACCTGCAAAGATGGATTTTTTTTTTTAAATACTCCTCCCCCATCCCAGCTCTCTTCCTTTCCTCCCCCTCCATCCTCCGACTCGGCAGAGGGCAGCGTTTGCCAAAGCCGTCGTTCATGCTTCGAAGCGGGTGAAGCCAACTACCACAGAAACTCTCTACACCAGCTTCTAGCCTTAAAAGCCCCCTACCTCTTACCCACCCTGCAGGAGACTGATACCTCACGAATGATCAAGAGTTTTGGGAGTTGCACAGGACCCTGTAGGAGGCTAGATTTCAAGATGCTCCATAGACTCCATCCAGCTCCACTGGATCCACCCATAACTCTGTGTGGGAGTGTCAGATGAACAGTGCATGGTGACTGCTCTGAAAAAGGAAAAACCTCCTTCCCCTCCTCAGCTCTCCCTTGCTGTTAAACCCCCCTGCAAGCTGACAGACTGGACGTTAAATAACTGATGTGATGAATGATGCTGAAACTCTGCATGGAGGTGGGAAGACAGTCGGGTATTCAGGGGAGAACTCTGTAGGTTCCAGACATGTACAATGCTAATGGGAAATATCTGCTTAAATAAAAACAGAAGTGATGATTAAAACTGGAAATATGAATCATTACCTGGTTTGTGTTCTGTCTGACAAGTTGACACCAAGCTGATAATTTAACAGATTACATCATTTGTCCTAATCGCACTTTTTTAGAGCTGATAAACATCAGGAGAAAACAGTTTTCACGCACATATTTTACTTGACAAATGATGCCAACAGGTGTCAAAGTGACTAAACCTCATCACATCCACTTTGGACTGTTAAGCATAGTAGCCCCACATAAAAACAGCCACAGCCATCATAATGAGAGCATTGGCGTCCACAGCGTACTTCCACACCGGCTCCTCTCTGATGTCAGGTAGCTTCTCTGATGCTTCAGGTGAGTCCGGCTCGCTGGAATGGGAGCCACTGGCCCCGCCTCCACAGAACTGACCAATGAGGCGACAGACACAGGACTTTTCTTCATCTTCAGCCACTGAGAGGAAGAAACAGGAGTCAGTGTTTTCTCCTTCATTTGTCAGTTTTCCTGACAGTGACATCCTCTTTTGGTTTCTTACCTGCATTCCTCTCCTCCCTCTCCTCAGCCTCTCCTCCTGCTCCTCTCTCCTCCTCCTCCCAGTCTACATCCTCCCTCTCCTCAGCCTCTCCTCCTGCTCCTCTCTCCTCCTCCTCCCAGTCTACATCCTCCCTCTCCTCAGCCTCTCCTCCTGCTCCTCTCTCCTCCTCCTCCCAGTCTAAATCCTTCCTCTCCTCAGCCTCTCCTCCTGCTCCTCTCTCCTCCTCCTCCCAGTCTAAATCCTTCCTCTCCTCTTTGGAGTGACGCAGACTGAACACCAGACGGTGGAGCTAAAAGGAAAAAAAAAATCTCATTAGAGGACACCATTTGTACTTTTTCTCTTCAGTTTTGTATGCCCAGTTGCAGATCAGGGCCCTCAGGATCATTTCATGACCCGGTCTCTTAGACAGAAGTTTTGTGTTGAGAATCAGTCCCTTACATGTTGATCCTCTATGGGCTGGCTGCAGTAGCTGACCGCCAGCACCAGCACTGACGTACAGAAGAAGAGGATGATTGCAAAGTGGAGGTAATGGATCCCACACACCAAGAAAGGGCAGTAGGAAGGGAAAACGCAGCTTCCAGAGCCGAACCAGAACTCTGGCAACATCCGACACAAACCAAGCGCCAGGCCGCCCATCAGGCCCCAGAAGGCCCCCTGGAGGAGAGAGAAGGTCAGTAGTGCTGCAGTGTTGGTGTGATCCCAGCAGGTATTTCTGTGTCATCTTCACCTTTTCATTGACCCTCCTCACAAACACAGCCAGCAGGAAGACGGAGGTGATGGGTGGAGCCAGATAGCTGGAGACTGACTGGATGTAGTCAAAGAGCTGACCGCTCTGAGCCGCCTGAACGACTGGGATCCAACAGATGCTGACGGCTACGATGCACAGAACCCAGACTCTAAAGCCAGGAAAGATGAAACGAGAGCTGTATCAGCATCAAATGACCATAACCTCAGACACTATTAGGTGAAAAATGAGCTCAAAGTATTAGTTTTATTAGTCATGGTATTAATGATATCATCTTTCGCACTTGTATCCGTCTACTGGCATTTCATTGGCCACAATTTACTGTACTAAGGGAGGAAATTATGAACAATATATTTTTAGTCCAAAGTGGAAATGTCATTGTCTGTTCATGAAGTAACACAAAGCATAGCATCATGAAAAAGGCATTTTAGATGTTGTTCACATTGTTTCTCATTCAGCACAAAAAGTGTATTATGTGTGCTGTGTATGCTAGGACATTATTACATCATGACATTTTTTGAGCTTGCAGACTTCAGTTTGATGTGTGTTTATGTATTCAAAGAGTCGCCCTCCTTAGAAAGGTAAGGTCACCTTTACCTGCCCACTATAAGGAGCTCACGCTCAGTGGCCTGTGGTCTGATTCGAGTCCAGATGTCCATGGTGAACAAGGTGCTGCTGCTGTTAAAGATGGAGGCCAAGGAGGACATCAGAGCAGCCAACATCACCGCCAGCATCAGACCTCGCAGACCTGCACAGAGCGGTGGTGATGAGGAAGACGAGGAGGAAGGAGAAACAGGACGGTGGCCTCGTTCGTTAGCGTTCTTACCATTGGGCATGAGGGACACCACCAGTTTAGGATAAGCGATGTTGGAGCAGCCCACCTCGGTCCCACACACCTGCTGACATACCTCAGGAACAACACAGGCCACCTCATCTGCAGGCAGAGGGAAGCATTAAAGAACAATCACTGTGTGTCCTCTGGTTTTTGTCAGCCTCCTTTAAATTTAGCAGACCTGGGTAGAGGACCCTGCTGATCATGCCGGGGAACACCATGAGGAACATGGGCAGCAGTTTGAGGTAGCCACACATGATGCAGCCGGCTTTCACATGGGTGAGACTACGAGCTGCGAGGCACCGCTGGACGATCACCTGCAGGAGTTCAGGACAGGATGCGTTATACTGTGACCTGGTATACTACACAGGTGAGAAACATTTTATTGAGGTGAAGTTAGTTTGGTAAATGTCTTCAGTATGTAGCCTTCATTAGAGTCAAATATAACACGAGGAAACATGTCTCAAACAGCTAATGTGTCACTAATGCTAATCACTTTCTAGAATATCCCCCTTAACCTCCACAACACACAGCTTAATTTAACCTAATAACTGTTGTATGGTCTTTTTTTATATTGGGTTAATTTTCAAAATGAGTCATAAATAGTTGTATTTAGGTGGAATGAATATCCACAGTGATATATCAGTGAAACTAATTTGTTTTCCACACATATTGTGCCAAAATTGTTGTTTCCATCTGGACACACCTGTACTAATACATCTGTAAAATAGTTCAGGTTCACCTCTTTATCATTTATTTTTGCACACTTACTTATCAGATGTTACATTGCCAGTTCATGTTTGAATTGGGCTACTATACCATGACTCAGGGCTGGTTTTCACCCTGAATAATAAAAATCTACATTTTCTGCTGTTCCAGATGAATTTTCTCTGACACACATGTGGATTCTGACACTCACGGGTGTTTGTGTCACAGGTGACCAAAACCATTCATACATCCTTGTATGAATAACATATACCCTGTGTATTTCAGATAGCTATTCAGACAGGAGGCAGAAGGACAGGCTGCAGGTATTCACCTGGTCCGTACACCAGTACCAGCCTCCTACTATAGCGATCCCAAACAGCACTCCAGGCCAGGGCATGTCCCCTGTGGTCTGGTCCCTCAGCAGGCTGAAGGCGTCCTGTCTGGGGGTGTAGCAGTGGGGGGAGATGTTGTAGCGCTGGGGATCCATGGAGGTGAAGTTACTTGGCGTAGCAGAGCTGTACTTTGCCAACAGGGCGCTGTAGCCTCCCACTTCAGCGAATGCTGGGAGTGTGAAGGAGAAATGCTTCAGTTCAGACTGCAGTATGGCACAGGAAGTCAGGACATGGTAACATGCAAAACGAGACTGCAGAAAAAGAGCCGAGGAAGCTGAGTGATCTCAATGCTTCACAAAAGGAGGTGGCTGTTTTTCCCTCCACTAGTTTCTAACCCATTTTGACTTTGGCTGTAATCTACACCAGGATTAGAGTGATATGCACAGTGCACTGTATGTTAAATTGATCTTGAGTGAAAAAAACCCAATGAGGTCTCAGGAGGTGGTTCTTGTGCTGATTGGAAGAGAAGGTTCAGTGACTCTGAGGCGTCAGCATAGTGAATCATTACTGACCCCAGTTAATCTGTCTCCTGTTGGGAGGGACAACACCACGGACTCCAGTAGATATTTAATGAAAATATCTTCTGGTAGATTACATAAGATAAGTTTGTACTTACAGAAGCCGGTGAGGACGAAGGCCCCGGCAATGATGATGAAGGTCTGAACTGTGTCAGTGTACATGAGAGCAGCCAGGCCACCTGGTAGAAAAAAAAAACACTGACATGATTTAAAATAGACACATGAACAGACAGGTTAAAAAGATAATGGTCAAATGTGAAGCAGCAGAGTGAAATATGTTTGCTTTATCTGTGTCTGCTTCTGTAGAAACATGGTGACTCTGAAGAGGACCTGCTCCACAAAAGCTCTTATAGTTTCAGATGATTATCCACCGAAAAAAACATTTTACATTTATGAGTGCTTGAAATCCTTAAAAGGTACAAACTACATTTCCCACAATGCAACAGTTGGCATCTATTCACTGAATCTTCAACACCTGTTTCTGACACAAGCCCAAACCAAGATAACCCTGATGACATCACTGTGACGTCATCAGGGTTATTTTCTTCAAACTCCAGAGTGACAGAAGACATTTTATTATCGTTTGTGTTTTCAAAGGCTGAAAAATGAAAAAAAATATTTACTTGAAACGTGGAGTAAGCTGATCCTCAGATCTGTTTAGACAACTTGATGGACCAGGTTCAGGACCAGCCTTCATAAACTGGTCCTGAACCTGGTCTGTCAGGATCCAGTGCATACCTGTGACAGTGTACAGGGCTGTTATTAACAGCAGGGTGATAACAGCCACGTAGATGTTCCACCCTAACGCCTGCTGGATGAACACAGCTCCTGAAAACATGTCCACCTGGACAGAGACAGACACTCTGTGAAGTGAGGAAACACTTCAGCGTTGCTCGTTGCTTTGATGACTCACTGAGATCTTGGTGAAAATGTAGAGGAACAAAGAGATGACGGAGAGGTAGAGGCTGATCCTGGTCCCTCCAAACCTCTTCCTCAGGTACTGGGGCATTGTGATCACCTAACATGGATCACATTTTCACATCATCACATTAGTGAAGGGTGCACCTGTCAGGCCTTGACCTCCTGAACGACTCACCCCAGCTGTGAGGTAGACGGGTACAAACAACCAGCCCAGCAGCAGCACGATGAACAGAGCCTGACAACACACCAGGTTAGTGCTTCACTCAGATTAATGAGAGCTGATTCACATCAGTGTGACTTACATTCCACTCAAAGCCTCCCACAGCGATGCCGCTCGCTGCCCCAGTGCCTGCCAAGCCCACAAAGTGACCACTGCCAATGTTACTGGCAAACAGAGACGCACCGACCTGAATTAAAAAAAAAGAACAAAAAAAATCACTGAAAAAAAACAAACAAAAAAAACCAGTAGGGTCACCATACATTATGAGGATTATGACCAGAAATACACAGATATATATACTATATATCACTACTTTTCTGTTAGGAAACTACAGAAAAGTTTTCTGATTAAAAAAGGATTTCGGATAGTTTTTATTTATCCCCCATCAGAGGTAATTCACCTGCCACAGTAGCATAGAGAAATTACATTAATAAAAAATAACAATAAACAACAGCAAAAGACATAATAGAATAAGTAACAATAATAAAAAAATATATTATGTACTAAATAACAAATGAAGAAAATATATATTTTAATTGCAATTATTAGATGAATAAAATGTATTTTTTACTATTTGTTAATATATATTTTAAAAATATAATTAGAAAATAATTAGAAAAAATAAAAAAAAGCGGTGCAAAATTTTTCATATAAATTATTCTCTAATATTTTTTTTTACATATTATATGTATTTGGAGAAACTTTGCATCTCCATAAGAATAAGTAGTTTTATTTTACTCCTGCTGCAGGGGGCGGCGCCCTCTAGTGGACAAACTGAAAAATCTCATTTATTTTCACAATGCAATATTGCAGTATTTTTTAAAAGTTTTTTTTAATGTAATTCCCAATGTTTCTCTCTCAATATAAATGTTGAGGGCTGCCTCTTGCTTTTATTTGAATTTATTTATGGTTTAGCGGAGAAATTTAATTTCACTGCTGTTGTACAATTCTGCATGTGACACATCTCTTGAATCAAAATCATGCACAATATTACTTTTCAAGCTTAGTTTCTATAATTATGTGCCTGCTGTCGAGCAAGGCTGATTTATTTTCGTTATTCTATTTTGCTCTGGTCTTAATATTACTTTGTACGTATACTCTTTATTATTATTATTACTCTGTTGTGTTTTTCGTCCTTCTGTTGTAATTTTTGAATCGTCTCTGGTAAAATAATTTCCTTTGGTATTAAAGTTTTATCTCTCATGACTGTTTTGGTCATGAGTTTTATAAACTTTCCTCAATAAATTATCTAGAAGCAAAAAAAATCTCTCAGACAGAGGAGTTCTGTGGATTAATTTAAGTCACTCTCAGGGTCCCTGATGTGAGAAAGTTTGTGATCTATAGCTCTAATAAATGGTAAACTAACATCACATAATATGCATTTATCGGTCCAGCTCTATATTGATCTCACCGGCCACCAGGTCATGGTACGTCCTGCCAGGAAATACCCTCCAACTGTCCCTCGATTTGTGCGAAACATGGCCTAAAACACAATCAGTACCACAAACCAAACCAAATGTCCTGACATACATATTTGATGGTGAAAATCCTTTCTTCTATCGTTCAGTCACTCACCCAAACGCCGACACTTATAACCATGATGAAATATCCAACAATGACAGTGATGTCTGCTGGGTTGTTGATGATCACTTTGTCTGTCTGGGTGTTTCTCATTGCTGTAAATTAATATAAGTAGCTTCAAACTCCTTAACTTAGATCACCATGCTAGTGAAGACCAGGAGAAGAAAGAGTGGATGTGTAGAGGAGTGATGCCCTGGCAGAACGCTGGTCAGCTGTGACCATGTGTCAGCAGTTTATTTATTAACACTAAACCATGAAGATCAGGCCTCTTTCATGCTGTGGTGTGGTATATGTGCCCAGTGTCTGCAGAAATAACTGAGACACACATCAACAAACACTCCTTTAATCACTAAAACAACCAGTTTCCTTTTTGCTCACAGACTCGATGAGACTGAACAAAGATGGCAGCTTCACCTTTCACACGTCTTTCACTGTAAAAGGAAAAGAAACTCATCATTTCAAACATTCAGACCATGTTATTTGAAATAAAAAAGTGACGACGCCACGTGTGTTTTTTCCCTGTAAAGTAATAAAAGTAATTTGTGTTTCTGACTTGTGAACATTCTGTTCTTGTTCGGTCATTTTAACACTGAAAAGTTCAACATGAAGACCGAAAACATGAAACACGCTTCTGATTGTTTCTATTTGATTTACCTTCAGTGAGCTGGTTTTACTGTTGCACTATGTGAAAAAAAAATGGACAGATCAGGGATCAGTCACACTCTGTCTCATCCTAGCTGGAACATCCTATTTTTACATTAACTGTCATGTTAACTTTAAGTTGCACCTAATAACAAACAAATAAATTACACTGCAATCATCATTTAGAGTTTTTCTCTGTATCTCAACAAAACATGAATTGACAGCAGCTTCATGATGTCAAAAAAAAAAAAAGATCCCAAATATCCACGCATTTTCCCACCCTGTTTGCAAATTCTGTCATTTTCCAGACACAGCCAGCAGTGTTTTCATGTGTTTTCATGTGTTATCATGTTTTCATGTGTTTTTCATGTGTTTTTCATGTGTTTTCATGTGTTTTTCATGTGCACTGATCTCCCACACAAGTGTCTGGATTTGTGAATAAATGTGAGAGGAGAACTTACAGCAAAACAACCTGCTTACATTCATGGGCAAACTTTCAAAATAAAGAATAAGAGTAGTTCCATGCTGCAGGATGCATAGGGGGCATAAAGTTAAGTTAAGCTGCTTCAAAACAAACAACAACAAACACATTTGAATAAATTAGGTGCAGTGCTAACATGTTCCATATCCTGCATGCCAAACAGCTGGACCCTCTGCTGTGTGGGCCTCTTTCATACATTTAGCCTCTGTCGCTTGTAGTGGGAAAAATGACATGTATTGATCCAATAATTGATATGTATTGATCCAATCTCATCATTTGCCATGTGGAGGGTTAATAAGATCATTTGAGCTCAAATTGAGGGCAGTATACGCAGACACTAGGGGGCACACAGCAAGCTGAAAAAAATCGAAAAATGATCATATGATCAATCATATTATCATCTGACTGGATCAAAAGGGATTAGTCACATGAGAGGTATATATGGGATGATACAAAGGATCGAATTTCAGTCGTCTTCTCTCAAGATGGCTCTCGGTGATTTATTGTACTTTTGTTTTTTTACAATGAAAACCATTTTGGGTCTGAAGATCAGCCGGTGTCTCTCCTACTTCCTTCCTGAGTTATTTTTAACAACTATATCCATCCATCCATTATCTACCTCTTATCCTCTCATAGGGTCAGGGGGGCTGGAGCCTATCCCAGCTGTCTTAGGGTGAAAGACAGGGTACACCCTGGACAAGTGTCCACCTCATCACAGGACACATAGAGACAGACAACCACTCACACTCACATTCACACCTACGGTCAATTTAAATTAACCAGTTAACCTAATCCCCATGCATGTTTTTGGATGGTGGGAGGAAGCCGGAGTACCAGAGAGAACCCACACAGACATGAGGAGAACATGCAAACTCCACACAGAAAGGCCCCGGGCCGGGATTCAAACCCAGTACCTTCTTGCTGTGAGGCGACAGTGCTAACCACTACACCACTGTGCCGCCCTTTTTAACAACTATATGACTTTTGATAATACCAGTGCTTTGCTTCTGGAGTGGGCTCGGGTGTACTCCATACAAACTCCTTAGACTGCCACTACCCGCTGTGATCTGGTGGCTATGCTAGCTCAAAAGGACACCACAGAAAATCCTGATCTGACCCCTGAAGGTCCTTTCTATCAGAAGCACCGTGAACTTCTTTTAGTTTGAGCTCCAGTAGCTCATGACCCTGTCTCTGGTTCACCACTTCTCATCGATCCTGATCCACTGTAAACCAGGAACAGCCCACCTGAGCTGCAGGAGGGTCCATTCATCGACTTAAATAACCCATGAAGACATGACTCATGTTCTTCACTCAGGTCATTATGTTAGGTCTGATCAGTGTTTATATGGAAGCTGTCACCTTGAGTGTTTGAGGTCAGACCTTTAGAAGAAGCTTTTATGGACACTGAACATAAACACAGTGTCTACTACTGGAACCAATGAGACATTTATGTGCCAAACAAAACCCACTGAGGTTTTCTGCAGTTATGATGACTTCATCTCATTTTAGATGTTTATTTATTCTTATTCCTCACTTTAGTTTCTTGTCTTTCTGTTTATACACGTCATGCACCAACATACCTGTCAGGTTCTGTATGTGCAAACTTACTGAGCATTAAACACAGACAGAGCAGGAGGCTCACCTCTTCACTGGTCTGAGTTCAGCATTTCTTATGATATGTTTAAGTGGATTTATGTAGCCCTTAATTTCACTGCCAAACAAGGAAAAACAAGGCAAATAAAGTGGAGCATCATGTAGGTCAGAAATGTGCCGCTACCCTTGTATCGAAACTAAACGCTGCTGCAAAACTTTGCAGCATTTCAATGTTTCAGCCTTGAATTATTACACCTGCAAAAAGCTGAAAATAGTGTCACACTTCAAAAAAAACAATTAAAAAGGCTTTTCTTCCTTTTCTCTCTCAAAGGACTCTCCTGACAAATAGGACGTTACATTCAGGGGCATGTTACCTGACTTTTACCTGCTCTCTGCCTGTATCATAGCACATTTCATCTGTGTGCACCCAGTCCATCACAGGCCAACTCTGAGCTGCACTCACAGCTGAGCTGCCTCTTCTTTGGGACTTCCTCTCAACACCGACCTTGCATGAGGAGCTAATTCAAACTCCGGCTGGAGCTCATGTCGGCGTCACATGAACGGCTGCCTCCACTTCAGTCATGCTGGTCCCTGTCGAGCTAATCAGCGGCCTTCTTGCAGTTTTCTTTGGCTAGTCTCAGTCTGGACAGGATGTGTTTCTTAGGGAACTTTAAAGTGGTGCACCCGAACTGGCTCACCCCTCCAGTGTCTCCAGGGAGTTTCTCTCTCCTCTGCACCCAGCTGCGCCAGCCGGGCTTCCAGCAGTAAACGCTGTCATAGAACCGTGACCCGTTCTCCCCTCCCAGCACATATATCCTGCGTTTCCACCTGGCCACGCCCCCAGCAGCGATCCTTCGCGGCAGCCCGGGAAACACCACAGGGCTCGGCGCTCGGTCGCTTCCACCGCCCGCACCCCCCCGCTGCTCTGCCGTTACCATCACCCCTCCGCCGGTCACCTCCCGCTCCACTCCGGACCCTCTGCCCTCTCTGAAGAACAGCACACGCCCGGTGGCGTCTAAAGTCTCCAGATTGGTGTAGTTGCCATCCAGAAACTTGGTGGTGTCCCTCATGTATCCCCCGATGGCGCACACTCCCCCTCGCACCGCCACTCCTCCAGCCAGACATGTGGCGCCGGAGTCCAGAGCGACCCGTGTCCAGCAGTCTGTTAGTGTGTGATAGATGAGCACCCCTGAGTGGACCACAGCCCTGTTCTGTTCAAGGGTGGTCCCACCCAGAAGGTAAAGCCGTCCACGCAAAGCTGAGCAGGCAAAGGCACGCAGTGGGAGCGGTAACCGAGGCCCCGGGGCCCACTGGAGGGAAGTCAGCTCCAGGGTCTCACTGGAGTCCAGCAGGGCTGAACGGTTGCTGCCACCCAAGGCGTAGACGGACTCTCCACATCCCAGCAGGCCTAGCATCGCCCGCGGTTGGACCATGGAAGGCCGTTCTATCCAGCGGTCCAACACCGCATCATATTCATGCACCGCTGCCGACACAGTGCCTGTCCGCAGAATCCCGCCCGCTACAAACAGCCGGTCGCCTACAGCTGTGCAGCCAGGACTGACCAGCGAACCCAGAGCTGCTAACTTCTCCCACTTCCCTGTCCGAGGGTCAAAGCAGTCTACTGTGTAGTCTCTAGAAGCTAAATTCTCCTCCTCTCGAGGGGTCAGGTCCACACAGACGATCTTCTTCTCAAACATGCCCTCCCGTGGTCTCAGAGGTCCACCGAGGCCCTCGCCAGCAGCGGCGGGCCCCAACTCCTGGCACAATCTTCGGCTCTCTTCCTGGGACAGCAGCCCTGGCCGCAGGTGGTGGAGCAGTGCTGGCATGTGAGCGTAGCGGTCCAAGGGCTGGTGCTCGGCCCAGCGGCGTGCCGCGTCGTAAACCTCGGCTTCAGAGTCCACCCCCAGGCGGTCGGAGCTCAAGAGGCTGCCTAAGGTGCCGTGGTCGAGCAAGAGGAAGTCTTTCTGCCGGGCCACCCGAGGGAAGTGCTGGGCCACCAGCCGCAAAGAGGCTCGCAGCAGCAGCTGGTCATGGTGAGAGCGAGCCAGAGAGTACATGCCCAGGCAGTTATCCACTGAGAGGTGCTCAAAGAGAAACCTGGAGAGAGAAGAGTGGAGAAAAAACAGGAGAAAACAGGCCACAAGCTGGCGTGTTACAGTAAATATACAGCCTAATGAATGATTCATGACATGTCACTACTGCAGGGCAGATCTACCTGGAGCACAGGTCTTGAAGAGGCATGACCTGAAGTCGGTTGGCGGCCACAAACAGATCCTCAGCTGTGTCCAGAGAAAGCCCCGCCTCACCGGTGTACACAAACTGGATGACGGTCTCCATGACAGACGGCGTCACTTCCTCCAGTCGGATCTCAGTGAGACGGGACTCCACCAGAGGGCTGGTGAACATCGCCCTGAAGTATGGACTCACAGCTGCCAAGAGGACTCTGAGGGTGGAGAGAAGAGTGGAGTTCAGAGGACATTTCCACATTTTACAACACTTACTAGTAGCTCACTGTCAAAACAAAGATTTGAGCTCCATGAATCCTGGCATTGTCGTCTTGGAATATGGCCGTGCCATCATTGATGGAATAACCTGCTCATTCAGTGTATTCAGGAAGTCAGCTGACCTCATTCTTTGAGCACATACTGTTACTGAACCTGCAGTAATTATCCAGTAGGAGGCTCCTACCTATTTGCTCAGTTAAATCCAGGTGGTGACTTTTTTTTGGCCGGGCATCGTAACAATCATACCTGTGACACATGAACTTCTTTCCCTCGACCAGCAGAGTAACATCACACAGCTGCTGAGCATCCAGGAGCTGCTTCAATCCTGAAACACAGCAGAAAGAGATGAGGAGGGTGGGGATGGAGGGAGGGATGAGTATGATTTAGGACTAGAGAGAGGGAGAAGGAGCATGTTGGGAAGGCTGGCCTCACCATGTGTGATGTAGTCTCCCAGTGGGGTGGTGCTGTCATCAGGGAAGTCCTCCTCCTCCGAGTCGCTGTCCGAAAGAGGTTCCCCTCCTCCTCCTTCCCCATCCTGCCACGGCTGGGGACGCCAGGTGACTGTTCCCCCCCGCACAGCATTCATCTGAGAGCACAGGTCAACACACACACACACACACACACACACACACACACACACACACACAGTGGTGTACATATACTTTTTGAAGGGCAGGGGTGAAAAGAAAAAAGGGGCACCTCCAGAGTGTGATGGCCACTGAAGCGGGCACTTAAGTGTGCCTTTTTGCCACCCAGGAAGGCGTTTTTAATCATTATTTAACTAGTCAAGAGGATATTTTATCATGTTTTGATCAGTGCACAGCAGTGCTCACAGTGAGGCCAGAGAAGTATTCACAGAAAAGGTTTCTACACTTAGCAGACAGCTCTGTGTAGATGATAAATATGACCCAGACACTCATCTCTGATGTCAACACAAATCACATCCTGTTGTAGATAAATATTGTTTACAATAAGGACATGAGGTCTTCATGACAGTAAACAGACACAAAGCAGACAGTCGTGGCATCAGCTCACAGGTAGGACACTTTTAGCTCTCACTACCTTTGCTCTCCGTCTCGTTTCCACGGTGAAAGCTGGTTGAGTCTCACCTCCAACGGGAATTGGTGAGGCAGTTTGAGGCAGGCTAGCTGTATTAGCAGAGGCTTCAGGGGGCTTCCCGTGTTGTCATGTGGGTGTCTCGGTCCTCCGGGCTCAGGTGCAGGGCTTGTCCCGGGCCTGTGGAGAGCTACAACACGCTGCTCATCCAGCCCCGTGCAACAACATCACTAACCGCTGATACCTGACGGACAAACTAGCTTACAAAGGAGCTCTCCTCCCGCTGGGCTAACGCTCCTCATCTCAGCAGCATATCAGCCCACAGTGGCATCATGTACACACGTCCAGCTCGGTAGTGAGGCGGTAATGAGAGTGATTTTTACAGAGCAAAGGGACAGAAAATAAGGACCGACTTCAGGTCCAGTCGGCCGCACTTGTCATGTCTGAACCGGATTACCGCAACGCTAAACTTCCGCTGATATGATTGGCTGACCTTTGGCTCGTGACGACTGTTTCTGTTACAAGACAAATATCAATATTTAATAATTTTTATTTGATATTAGACACGATAACCGTTGAGTAAAACAGCGGATTTGTGTTAAAAATACCATTAGAATATATCGCTTTATGTCGATTTAATTCTGAGCCAATGATTTCCGCATTCGTGCTGCATTCATGGCAAATACGACCGTATGACATCTGTCAGTGGCGCTCACTGGTTTCATGAACCACTAAGAAGACAATAATAAAGGCTCAGGTAGTATGAGGAGTCAGTACTGGTATAATGTTATTATGTTTTAATGTAAGTGATTCAAACGTATTTATTTTGAGGTGAATGGAAAAAGGATGACCGAGCCTACACGAGTAAAGGTCCGATTATTCACATGACCTTAAAGGCATCACAGACCACAAGACAAACATGGCGACCTCCATCAGCATGATCGCAAGAGTTGGGGGAGCTGCTCTGACTGTGTTGAAGCCTGTAGCGAGACAGTGTCCAAGGCAGGGGACAAGCGTGTTCACCCCGCAGCGCCTGTCGCACGGTGCCCGGAGCAGTTTGTACGAGCATGTCCGTGAAGGTTACAGCGACAAGCCCGAGCTGGACATGAGAGCAGTGTGTGAGCAGACCGACCAGGTCATGGCTAATGTGGAGAACAGGAAAGGTGACCTGCGGGGGGACGATGTGAGGAAAATTGTAAGTGTTGAATCCGTGACAATTTCATCTTCTGGTAGAAGTTTCTGGAGTTGACACTTGGCTGTATTCCTGGCTGCATCTCAACAAAAACACACTAAATACATGATGGCCACCCCTGAAGTACATTCAGGGGCGTGCATAGACTTTCTGAAGGGGCGAAAAGGAAAACAAGGGCACCTATAGCGCGTCATTGCCACTTAAAAGGGCACTTAAGCACACTTTTGTCTCCCAAGAAAATGTTTTAACCAGAAAAGAGGGCACTTTAGTGTGTTTTTACCTCCGATGTAGGCATTTTAGTGTTTTAGTGTAGTGTTTAGAGTCACCTCTTTGCCTCCAAAGAGGACATTTTAACATGCATTTTTTTGCCTCCAAAAAGGGCACTTTAATGTGCATTTTTGCTTCCAAATAAGGCACTTTAGTGTGTATTTTTGCCTCCAAAGGTGTCACACGGTATTTTATTGTGCCAAACACAATAAAATACCCTCTTGGCTATTTAAAACACGGTAAAATCACTGCTTTGCATACTGGAGTACTGTTTGGTGAGGAATCACCTGTGGTTGGTGTCTCATACGACACATACAGAGCATAAAAAAATCCTTTGAATGATTATTGATTTGTGTCCAATATGATTTTCCACATAAATGTTTAATTATACTTTAAATTGAGATTTAAGGTGTGTACGGAGAATGTATGTGTCAATGCTGACCTTTCCAGTTTGTTATAGTCTTACGTGTATGTACTGTATATAGAGACAGGAAGCAAACGTACGCAGTCGTTGTGGAATACATTTGGTTGTGTCCATGTTGCAGGTGTGTGTGTGGCAGGAGCTCCAGGCAGTGAGGACAGAAATCTGTGGTCTGGAGCAGCAGAAGAGACTCATCAGTGACACAGTCAGAGATCTGGTGGTCAGTAAAGAAGACGAGGACACCACTTCTTAGTGTCTGAGTTGATTATGTTGAATCTAAGGATTTCATTTTCACTTAAGGTTTGATTAATTATGTTCCCTCATGACTTGTGAGAGTATAAATCTGGATCCATGGTTGTGACATAAATAATCTTTTTCCTCGCAGATCAAGAACAACAAGAAAGCTCTTAGCAATGTAAGTCTGGCAATTTAAACTCTAATACCTCATTACTGAACCGGTCACTCGGCTCATGTGGTCCTTAGTTCTTGTTTTTTTTGTTTTTTTTTGGTGACCACAGCTTCCAGAGTACAGCCAGGCTCTGCAGAAAGGCAGAGAGATCCGCCACAGACTGAACCATCTTTACACTAAAGAGACCGAGCTGGATGAGCAGCACTATGGACGAGCTCTCAGGCTGCCCAACACCACACACCCTGATGTGGTGAGGATACACGCACTTCATCCAGAGCGCCTGAGGAGAGTGTTTCTGTGAATTATGTCTTTTTAAATTTGAAATAACTATCCTTTTTTTCAGCCAATTGGAGATGAGAGCCAGGCGAGGGTGGTGGAGCTGGTTGGACAGAAACCAGGTGATTGATCTCAAGTGTCTGATGAATAGTGATCTAAAGTGCTTTACCTCCTAATCACCTCTCTGTGTCGTAGAGTTTGACTTCAAGCCCAGAGGCCATGTAGAGCTGGGGGAGAGGTTAGGAATCATCAGGCAGAGGTGAGGATGAACATAACCTTTAGGTGTTTGTTTGAATAAAGTATCATGCTATTTAATCCTTCTAATATAAAGTTCATTGATATGATGAATGGGGTTGATAAACTTCCTCTGTCCTGTCCTGCAGGCATCTAGCTCATGTCTCAGGCCACAGGTCTTATTATCTGAGGGGAGCCGGGGCCAGGCTTCAGACGGCGCTCCAAAACTTTGCCCTCGACACGTTGCAGCGACGGGTAAGAAAATGTGTTGGAAATGAAAGTCTGCTAACTGACTCTGCTAACATATAAGAGAGCCCAATGTGACTTTTCTGTTTGACCTCTGCAGGGCTTCATTGCCATGGTTGTGCCTGACATGCTGAAGGGGGCAGTTTTTGTGAGTAGCAGGACTCTGTGTCATCTGTTTGTAAAACACCTGATTCAGCTAACATGACTTAATGCAAACTAAACTAAATAAAACTGAAAATGAGATCATCTTCTAAGCCACACAACATCCCAGACTTCTCCTTTCTGTTTCATCCACCTCCAGGAGGGTTGTGGGATGCAGCCTAACGCCCATCGCTCTCAGGTCTATTCACTAGACCAAGACCGGTTCCCAGACCTCAACCTGGCTGGGACTGGAGAGGTCGGGGTGGCAGGTGAGTTTTAGTCAGTGTTTGAATGATGGGCGCTAAGAGCAGCTGGGCTCCCCTGAAAGGCTGCTCTTTATTGGATGTTATGTTGGAATGTGACTCAGACAGTTATGCTGATATTTACCTTTTCCAACCTCGGCACCTTCCAGGCTTATAAGGCCAGGTGTAAAATTAATGCAAGTCTATGTGCAAGTGAACTCTCAACAGGTCAGTTTTCACGGGGTAAATGAGGGTAAAAAACATATTTAGGCAGACGGTATGAGGAAAATATGTACATTTTTAACATCATAGCATGTCAACATGTTCTAGAAGAAACACAAAATACACCAATGAACCAGTAAACAAACACATTATGGGACCTAAAAATAAACAGTCTAACATAGAGGTCCTAATGTGATACTAATGTGATGTGTGTCATGGAAAAATTAATATTTACCTTTTATATCAATGCATTATACTCTTTATATCGGTATGTCAGGTCATGAATGGTTGTTTTAGAACTTTTCCACTGTAGGTCCAGATGGCTGTGTGGAGGATGGAATCTGCAGGCAGAGACTGATGTTATTGTCTTTATCTGTTGTTATGACTGTAGCTTAGTATCCTCTCACAGTTCCTCTGTGGTATGAAGATGCAATGTTTCTCTAAATGCATTGAGACCTGCTGCAAACTCCTCAGGACTTTGTATTTCACGTTTCCCTCATGCATGAGAAGTAGATGCTCAAAAAATATCCACGACACGTATGTCTCTCTTCTCCAGGTTATTTCATGGATCATGCAGCAAACTGGAAGGACCTGCCTGTCCGGTGAGATGCTCCCTCCTGCTCTCCTACAGATATAAAGGAATGTTGGATAATTCTATCTGACATGATGTGTCTCCTCCCTCTGCAGGACGGTTTGCAGCAGCACCTGTTACAGAGCGGAGACGGACACAGGAAGAGAGACGTGGGGTCTCTACAGAGTCCATCATTTCAACAAGGTCACAACATGTTAAACACACACTATCTAAGTAGCTCGGATCAATATGTTCATGGACGTTTGTGTCTGTGTACCGAACTTTTTGTTACTTGTCAAGATTGCAAAGATTTTTTGAGACTATAACCAAGTGCCTGCTCTATAATTATTCTAACGAGCTTTGTAATTATGTGGGTGTGTCCAGGTGGAGATGTTTGGAGTGACGGCAGATGAGACAGGAGAGGAGAGCGCTCAGCTTCTGGAGGAGTTTATCTCTTTGCAGAAAGAGTTATTCTCTGCGCTGGAACTCCATTACAGGTTTCTACAGTCAAAATCTGAGTGGCCACACTCTTTCATCAACTGGTGTGCTATTCAGGTTAAGACTGTATGAGTTATGGCTCTGTTTCACTCAGAGTGCTGGACATGCCGACACAGGAACTGGGTCCTCCAGCACACAGGAAGTATGACATTGAAGCATGGATGCCTGGCAGGGACAGCTATGGAGAGGTCAGTCCTATTATGTTATATTATGTTATGTTATGTTATGTTATGTTATGGTACGTTATATTGTATTGCTCTGAACAAAAACTGTTCTTTAACTTCTTTTTCTTGTTTATCAACCTCAGTGTTTTTCAGACAAACTTTCCTCGTACCTGGTTTGAAAGACTTGTGTTTAATTATGTCCTTCATTAATAATGGCGAGCTGCATCTGTAATATGCATGCATGACCAGGGATAGGTTTTGAATTTATGGAATGTATGAACTGTTATTTAATATCAAAAATCTGCACAAGCATTTGAGAGAAAAAATAAAAAAAGTCTTGACTGATGACAGATTTGAGGTCTTTATTTTGCTGTTTTGGTGCTGATTCTTTATATTTTTATATCTCAGATTTCCAGTGCTTCAAACTGTACAGACTACCAGAGCAGACGCCTGAACATCCTGTATGAGAGAGAGGATGGCAGCCTGCAGTACGCCCACACTGTAAGATCACAGTCTGGTGGGATCAGTTGCAGCTCTGGACCGTTCATGATGGTGTTTTTTTTATTTCTTTAGGTGAATGCTACTGCATGTGCCATCCCCAGAACCATCATTGCTATCCTGGAGACTCACCAGACCAAAGTAAGACATGAATGATGACCCACTTCACTAATTCTGTGTACAAAGTCAAACAAATGACAGTCAGATGAGCCATAATGGGCATCAAAAAGGCTCCAGTTATTCTTTTTGTCTGATGACTCAGACACAGATAAGATATCTGATGTCAGGTTTGTAGTTAAATTTTGTGCTTATACCTAAAAAACATTAAAAAGCACATGCAGTTTTTTACTAAAAATTAGATTTTTGTTTTGATGAAATATGTAAAAAGCTTTTGTTGTCCTCTTTGCAGTGTTGAAGTGGCTCCCTCTTGTGGTTGTTGTTAGTCACAACATTCTTGTACAAATTGAAAGGTGCTTTATTAGAAATGATGAAACAGGTAGTCTTATAGGAATTCCAAGGCAGAGAAATATCATCATAAAATTAGTTGACTTATTGTGATACTTGGATGTATTCTACTGATGTTGTTCCCATTAGTCAAATGTCAGATACTTTTAAGGATCTACTGCAACCTAACTGTTGGAAACAGCATAATCCAAAGCATTTTTTAAATCTGCTTCCCCCAGGAAGGAACAGTGCGCGTCCCCCGAGCCTTGCAACCATATTTGGGTCAGGAAGTGATGGAGACGCCAAAGTACACTCCACTGAAATACATCGGACCAAACCAGCACATTCGGCCACCCAGGCCGGCTCCCAAGACCAGATGACACCAGTAGTGTCCAAACACCAACAGAAGAGCAGATCTTTAACTCACTGTATTGTTAATGGTCTCCACTGTACCGTCACTGCAGATACATTTACCACCAGAAGGAGGACCATGATAAGGACTGACTAATAAAATAATCTCGCTTGCTGGCCATGTTTTTAAATCCCACTCACTCATCTTCTGGTAAGCGCTGCTTATCCTCTGTTCAGGTTCACAGAGGCTGAAGCCAATCCCAGCAGACACTGGGGTGAAGACAGGTACACCTGGACAGACTGCCACTCCATCACAGAGCTAACGGACAACCATTTACACTCATCTCCACATCTACAGGGCAATGTAGAGTCAGCAGTTAACCTGAGCTGCATGTCTTTGGACTGTGGGAGAAAACATGTGAGGCAGCAGCATCTCTTTGAATGACACTGTGACCTTGGGATGCAGATGGAGGTGATAAAATATGTGCTGCATTAGTCAACTGTCACAAAGCATCAATAATTGACGTGTTAAAGTGATTAATTAGCATCTAGGGAAAGTGGTGCTGATGGTTGCATGGCCTCATAAATAAAATTGATAATAATCTCTGTGGATATAATAAAGGAGAATGGAGCTGATTTTACTTCCCTCAGGCTTTGAGAATCTGCTGTGAACACGGATTAAACATTTTGTTAACACGCAGTAAGAACAGGACGACCAACTGACATCTCTGGCACCTTAACAGGGTTTGGGCTCTGATCTGGTCGAGTCACCTGACACACACACACACACACACACACACACACACACTCAGCTCCACCTCGCTGTGGTGTGTGAAGAAGATCCAGCCCGTTATTTCAAGGTTATCTCTCCTGCAGGAACCTCACTTTTCGGATCCTATGGGAGTTCTGATAACCGCGGTTTTTCTCTGGGCTGCAGTCGGAGGTAAGCGTTCATCTAACAGATATATATATGGTGTGTGTGTGTGTGTGTGTGTGTGAAATGATGCTGATAAATGCCTCATCCTTCACTGCTGTCTGAACTGAAGCTCATCGTTGTTTCTCTTTTTTTCTACCGTCCTCAAACGCAACAAACTGCGACATAATAACATGAGAGCACTTTGATGAGCCGACAGGAGCTGCATGCTAACAGAGCCTTGTTACATAATCTGCTGTCTGCTGGTCGGACAGGCGACACCGTAACTGATATTTTTAAGCCATGTTTATTCAAACAGTCCATGAATAATGCGGATATTAAAGCTCCGCACAGGTGAGCGGAACGACGCACACGGGAGCGCGTGCGGTGCGGCGACATGCGGCAGCTGCGGTGAGGAAGAGTCAGTTAGCTAAAAACAAGCGTGTGTGCTCCTGTGGAGAGCAGGAGGTCCAGGAGGAGGAGGAGGAGGAGACATGAGGGTGGACAGGCCTAACAGAACCTGAATAAAGGGCTTTATAGATAGGATCAGAAGCTGTGACCTGACCAGGCCACTGACTGTCACCTCAAACCCGTTAGTGAGCATCAAACTATTGATTTTTAACATGGAGTTTGGTTAAACACACACACACACACACACCATCACATGGACATAAAGCTCAAGGAATCAATTAGTCCTATTGATTGTGATCTGTAATGATCTGATGTGATCACATCTATCTCGTATCAGTGTTAGAATAGAGTAGAATATTTTTATTTTTCATAGACATAGCGTTGACAAATTACAGTAAAGAAAAAACAATAAACAGCAGCAATGACATAATAGAATAAGAAATAATAATAGAATAAATATTTACAGTCTACTAAATAAAAAGAAGAAAAATATATAGCCTGTTTTAGATGTAAATGAAATGGTAAACACAATTATTAGATGAATAAAATGTATTTGTTATGTAGGTGTGACCTGAAGAACTGGTGCTTGATGTAGATAATTAAAGTTAGATTTACTTTGCTGGTGTCAGTTTAACTGAAAACAGAAACATGTTTCTAAACTTATATTTTGTAATAATATTGTGGGTTGATATTTAGCTTTAGTGAAGGTGTAGAAACACACAGAATCACATCTTCAGCGACGTCACAATAACAGCAAAGGTTGAAGGTGAAGGTGGACGGTGGTGTCTGCTAGATTCAGGTGCTGACGGCACAGCTTGTCTTTAATGACCTGCTGTGACTGATTTAGCCCTGGCCGGAGAAACACCTGTGAGCTAAAGCCTTTGGGAATATCTGCATCCTGGATATAGAGAGGGAGAGGGGTTAAGCTTCTTTGCTGTGTCACTTTACCAAGGTAACTGTGCTCACCTTAAAGGGAACAGCTCCACCCACGCCCATGAACAAGTCAGTGCATGTGGTGCTGCTCTGTGATGGAGTTCAGTGTAGAGTGATAAATGTATTGATTTGTGTTCACATTCTTTCCCTCAGTGGGAAGCCGGCCAGTAACCTCACCCCTCAATGATGCAAAGGTCAGAAATAATCCTTTTATTTTTTTATTCCTCTATCATTCAGTTTTCTAGTGTTATTTTCAGTCACTGGCTCTGTGTTTTATTCTCTCTAGGTTGAATGTATTATTCAGGAGACACTGAATGAAGATGAGTCTCAGCATAAGTGTGGCCCACAGCTAGCAGGTGACCTCTAATTATCTGCTCATCAATACTTTAAGAGCTCAACGAATCATTGGATTAGATGAGGATTAGTTAGTCATTTGGACTGTTGGAAGGACAAAACAAAATATTTGGCAATTTTTCACCATTTTCTCACATGTTGATTAATTGCCTGAAAGTTTAAGATAATAACTGGCTGTAAGTCTTCTAGCACCAGATCCTTTTGTATTTTATTTGCTGAAATGTACCAGTGATCTAATCTGTGACGCTCTGTGTTTATTTTTGTAAAGACAGAGTTATATTTTGTACTCTTTAGCATCTTTATGGAGTGTGTTATTGAAGCCTGTCGTTGTGCTTGCAGAGGAACTTGATGACGTGCAGAGACATCAGGGTCTGCTCAGGGAGCTGCAGAGGCTGGCTGCTGATGGTATGCACACTTTCACATCACACTAATCACTGCTAGAAAACATGGCAGCTGTAATTTGGTGGTTTCATTTATTTTTAGTTGCGCTGACTGATGCAGTCTGTTTGCAGAGGAAGACACAGAGCGAGACGACGAGAAGGACAGATACGAGTACAACCTGGCTGACGATGAGGGCGACTTGGAGCAGGGGGACGAAGAGACGAAGGACGAGAGGGACGTGACCGACCCTCCTAAAGAAACAGAAGAAGATGACACCAAGATGAAGATAATGGAGGAACCTCGAATAGAAGACAGAGGGGGAGACAACGAAGAGGAACGAGCCAAGGAGCTTGAGGAGCTGCTGGCTGAAGAGATCGCCAAGAAAGGGAAGGAGGAGAGGAACGACGAAGAGCTGAAAGAGCTGCTGAAGGAGCTGAAGAAGAAACGCTACGAGGCAGTGAAGGAGAGGGAGATCCAGAAGGAAGAGGTGGAGGAAAAGAAGAAGAGGAAGGATGAAAGTAAGGAGGGAAAAACAGCAGTGGACTTGGAGAAGCAGAGGATCGAAGAAAGACGGAAGAACGAGGTGGAGCTGATGGTGGAGAAGGAGAAGGTGGAGAAGGAGCTGAAGGAGCTGCTCAAAGAGCAGGAGAGCAAGAGCAAGATGGAGCAGGAGAGGGAGAGGAAGGAGAAGCAGGAGGAGCTGGACGAGCTGGTCAGGAAGATGAAACGAGTGCAGGAAGAGGAGGAGCAGGAGACACAGGGCGTGGAGGAGAGGAAGGAGGGCGAAGACCACAAAGAGAAAACAGAGAATGAGGTGGAGAAGAAGAAGGAGGAGGTGAAGGAGCCACAGCAAAAGAGAGTGATGGAGAAAGCGAGCGACGAAGCCACGCAGCAGTTTGAGCGGGAGAGGTACAAGGACGAGGATGAGGAGGATGAGGACGAGGAGGATGAGGACGAATACGTCCGAGAGGATGAAGAGGGGCGGGAGGAGGAAGACGACGATGAGGAAGATGAAGGGGAGGTGAGCTGGAGCAAGAAAGTGACACAGTCCTGACATTACAGAGCAGTTTCTACTGTAGTAAGGATGTAGTATGTAAATACAGGAGAACAAGGTAGAAAAAACATCATCAGTGCAATTAAATATATTCAATACATGTCTTTTTATTTATTTATTGTTTTTCTCAATTTAATGCTTTCATCACAAAGAAATGTTATTATTTTTTAAGTGTTTTTTTATTTCAGCTGTAATACATTAAAGTCACTTTACTAAGTGGCCATTTTTTTGCTTTAAAGAGAAAAAAAAAATCCATCCAAGAACAACACAAAACTATAAAACCCATTTACTTTACATAAAGAGCACACAGAGTGACTGATAAGGCATTAGAAGTCATTATAAAATGCTTCATAATGTGTTGATTATTTCCATGAAGCATAAAGAATGAGTGCTTCTCTCACTGCTGGATACAGATTACAATGCTTTATAAGTGTGTTTAGATATATTATTGACTTGGTGCCATGCATTATTTACAGGCTGTATTGTGTCTCATACTGCTGAGTCATATATATATATTTTTTTCTGTCCACAGGAGCTGCTGGAGATCGAAGCAGAGCTGCGTAAAGTGGCTGCAGAGCTGAGGGAGCTTCGCAGAGGATAAGAAACACTAATGCATATAATAGTTCACACATTCAGCTAAAAGTATTTTCCATTTTACAGCCTTCACATCCCCAAAGCACTCAGAAAAAATGTCTCCAGATGTGACAGAAACTGTGCATTCAGCCGTTTCATCTTGGTTTTTAGATCGTCACCGTTTTCCTCGCGTCATGCTGTTTGTTAGACAGAAAGGTGATTTCAGCTTAAACCTCCATGGATCACCCACAAACCAATCAGCCCTTTTATTCAGATGATAAACCACATCATCATGCACAGTGTTCTTCTTGGTGGGAAACACAGATTCCCTCCTGTAAGTAATTATGTGTGTTTCAATATTCTGTATATTTTGTGCAATAACTGATGTGTCAGCTGTTCCTGCTGTTCCGACTGTTAACGTATTACTGATATTTCTACACAGGAGTCAGGCATGAGTTCCTCTTGGTTTCTTTAATGGTAGAACAGAAACATTTGGCTCTCGCACTGTTAAAAACCAGACTGTTTGTGACGAACCCAGGTGACACGAACAAAACAGGAAAGAGTCGATGGGCGTCAGAGTTCTGACACGTGAGTTTGTCTTGACCGTGGTCGGTATGTTCGGCCACGAGACGTGACGTCCTCACAGCTTAAAAGGTCTAAAGTGTCACTGGAGGTTCTCAGCCAGCTTTGCACTCTTATCTTAACAAGCCAAGGAGGAGTTAAGGGAAGAGGGAGTCACTAAAGCCATCTCTTGTCTTTAGGTAACACTGTAATACTGATAATGCTCAGCAGTGTTCCCGTCGCCGTTTTCATGGCTGTCATGTCATGTGTGTAAATATCAGATCTCAAGGTCTGCAAGCCAAGGTCACAGGAAATAAACAAGCAGCAGCGCCCCCGAGAGGACACCGGGTGGAAACGCACATAGTGCAGGATGAGCAGGGTGACCACTTACTGCAATAACACCATGTAGACTACAGCACATGTGAATGCAATAATCAGCCAAATCATGGATTAGTCAGTGTGTTTTAATGTGTCATCATATAGCAGATATAATCTCTGTTTTTATACACAGCCAAGATTTACAACACATACGTACGTATCTGATGACAAGCTCATTACAGTCTATTCCAAAGATGTGTTCATCTGACAATAACTGAAAAAATAATAATGTACTGTAGTTTCTTTTTTCTATCTATTAGTGTATTTCCACAAAATGTGTTTCACAAACCAGCAAGAAAGATGCAGGACGTGTCTGTGGGGATGACATGAGGACATAACGAACATTTTAAACAACACGAGGGGAAGAAAGTGATAACAAAAACACCATTTGTAATATTTCTGGCCAATCAGAGTGCTGTATTTTGTGCCTGCTGTATCTTCTTCTATGCTACCTGTCAATCAATAAAGGAACATGTATTAAACTATGTTTTGTTTCACAATTTTCTCACATTTTATAGACCAAACAACCTGATTAATAATAACCAACAGATTAACTAGATATAAATGTACTGACTTGTTATTTACCTATATATAAATAAACTAACAGCACAAAGGGAGTTTGGCTCATCTTGTCCTGGGAAGCTGATGAAACCACACAGCATCACGTTAAGTGTTCTCCTAAGGTGACTTAACGGCAGGTTGTTGCAGCAGATGGACCTCCTGTCATCTCTGTTGACTCAAAACAGCCAGCCGTCCGTTTGTCCAGCACTGACTTGATGTGGCTGAGCAGGGAGGAGAAAAACTGGGGCACGCCTTCATAACCTGACAAAGAGAAGATATTCAAAGCGGTATCAGTGTCTGAGCGTCTGTCTCTCTATGTGTCTGCAGCTGCTCTACCTGGAAAGATGTTGATGTCGATGACGGTGAGGGTGTGCGTGTGCATGTTGATGATGACGTCCACGCCGAACAGCGCCATGCCGAGCTGAACTCGGAGCTCTCTGACCAGGGCGGCCACGGCCTCAGAGCTGGGAGGAGGCAGACATGGCATCTGCTCGTCCAGCTGAGAGATCAGGAGGAAAGAAGATCCTTTTTAGGATCAGCTACCTGTAAATGTGCACTCTAAATAATGCTAAATTTATTAGGACATGAAAGCAATCGAATGGGGGAGAAGTTAACATAAACTTTGTTATACTGACTGCTGTGAGATCAGAGCTTGACTCTGGCTTGGACACCTGATGGCTGTTGAAGAAGATGGTCTTCCTGTCTGGAGACAGAGAGCAGAAAAACAAGTTAGATAGGAAAGACAAGGTAGTACAGGAAATGACTGGGCATAACAGAGAATGAAAATTAAAGGGCAAGACAGGGAGGAAAAGAAAGTGCATGACAAGGAAGGGAAGTATAAAAATCTTTTATATCTGGTGAAGACTGACCACAGGGACCAGAGGGGAAGTTCTTGAGTGAAGGTCTCTCCACGCAGAAGTGTCTGTCTCCAACCACAAACACCTTGTGAAGAACAGCTCCGTGGCTCACGAAGCTCTGGAGGACACAAGGAGGACGGGTATCAGCCAGGCGTCCTGCACTGAAGATCAGAGACATCTGCAGAGCACACAGATGAGGTGAAGACATTCAACGAACTGAGAGCAAATAAAGACTGCAACCGTACAGGATAATGTTCAAACAAACCCTCACCTCATGGGAAAGTGAGCCATGTGCCACTCTGGTTTTACAAACTGGAGTCAACAGAGAAAAACAGGAAGTGGATCTGTCACTACTCCCAATAATCTCACTTAAAGTTCAGCAGATACACAAAGACAGAAAGAAGCTGAGTGATGACTCCTTAAAGAGGGCCTGTAGGTCTTCTTTTACTGTGTTATATTGTTTTTGGTGCATGAAAAAGGTCTTTCAGACAGAGGGAGAACAGAAGAGCTGCAGCACTGCTGCTGTCAGAAAAATAAAAAATAGAGTCTTCTTGTAGAAACTACAATACGTAAAATATAAGAATTAAAGTAAGTAGACAGCTGGAGAACTGACTGAGAGGAAAGCTGAGGCGCTGGTTCATCACCGCCTGTTGAATGGATGACAGATCACTTTCACTGTGGATCTCCAGGAAAGGAGGACTGCAGATGCGCCAGTCTGTCGGACATAAAACAACAGGAAAGGTTAAAATCCACAGGCGGGAGTAAAATGCAGTCACACTGGACGAAGCTGCAGTTCACCTCGCAGTGAGTTGTGCAGCTTGCTCATGATCCGATAAGAGGCAAAGCGGTCCAGCAGCTGGGTCATGGCGGGCAGAGGGTCCAGCAGGACCGTCCCAGGGTGAGCTGACACATAGCTCTGGAATGTAAAAGACAGACTGAGAGATGGTCCTGGTTCTGACTGAATACTTGTGCGTTAACAGGCACGCTGCTGCAACAGTCTCACCTGGAAGTTGGCGAGGAGCTGTTGTGATTGGCTGTCGTGCTCAGCCTCCACAATGACATCAGAGAGCTTGTGAACGATGACATCAAAGGGTCCCTGGGGCACTAGAGGCTGAGTGAGGTCAATCTGCCCGAAAGAAAATCTTTTTACAGTCCTACGTCGTGGATCAGGGTGGAAATCTATGTCTGAACTTCTTTGACCTTTGTCTTTCCAGACTGGTCACAGCAGGAAAAGCAGGTGTAACCACTAACACCGATGATAACCCTGCTCCACAGCAGCACAGTCACAACAGTTCAACCTGTCTCACCGTGTCACCGATTCTTCTGTGAGACGATCGTAGGGAACGACAACCAGTGCAGCACAAAGTTCTCACTGAATATTCATATAAATACACCGTTACTGTTCGGAGGCTTTGAGTACTTTAGCAGCTGTTTATTTGCACAGTGTTTGTCACCAGAGAAGAAGTGGTTCACCTACACACACTTTGACAGCGCTCGGTGGTCTTCAGTTTAACTTGACTATATTTTATTGTGTGATGTGCAGAGGTCTCTCTCTCTCTCTCTCTCATGCTGCTGTGCAGTGAATGTCTGAGCAGTTAAAGCAGGCAGCACTGGTCCATACTGCAAGCAGGTTGTAGCAGGAGGCTGCAGGTGGTCGTGACATGGATCAGTAAAGATGTGGACATCTGTGCATGACACTGTGTGTGTGTGTGTGTGTGTGTGTGTGTGTGTGTGTGTGTGTGTTATGGCATCTATACAAAGAAACTCACACAACACACATTCACACATGACCTTCTTCATGCCTTCAATATAGATCCTTTTATAAATCTTTTATATATTATATATTTTTTTCATGTATCTAGCCCTATGTGAATCAAAAACACACTTAGCTCCACCATTATATATTATATATTTCTTCTGTGACTCTTACCTCCACCACCTCCACACCGTGGCCCCTGAGGAAGAGAAAAATGCAGATTCATTATATTTGAAGTGATAAGACAGGAGGTGATAACACAGTGACTGAAGCTGTAGCTCTCTCTCTCATGTAGCAGTAAAGCCACTGACAGATTACCACAGCCCTAACTCCAATGACTAAAATAAAAATTAAATCCATGTCCTTATTTTGGGACTCACATGAGTTTGGATTAAGTGGCTCCTGAATCAGAAGAAGACAGACCACCTGCTCTGAATGGATTTAACAGGTAAAATGGGCTTTAACTTACGCACAGAAGTCAGAGAAAGCCTGCAGGTTCATCCTCCTGCGTTTCTTATCGCTGAGACAGAAACCAACCCTGGAGCCCGACATCAGGCTGGGAGAGCGGCAGAGAGAGGGATGTCTGCCTGCTGCAGTCAGCCCTCCTCCTCTTCACATGTCTGCTGACAGAAAAGAAAAGCTCCTCCACATTCATGATCATAAAGTGCTCACTGGACTTCCTTTTGCTGTGATGCTGCCTCCACCTTCCTTCCTGCTGTAAGTGAAAGAGAAAGTAAACCAGCTCAGCTCTTTCTAATAAACTGTCCTCCACTGGAGAAAACACTGACACCATCCAGGACGACACAAAGTGTCTGTGAACTTCATCTGAGGTCAGGAGGAAATAAAATTAAATAAAACATGTCTCGTGGTTCAAATGCTGGTTTTGACCGACACATCACCATCTTCTCCCCGGAGGGCCGCCTCTACCAAGTGGGTAAGAGAAGCCCTGTGCCCGGTGTGTTAGTGCTGGAGCAGGACTATAAGTCATATTAATATGATACCTTTACCAGCTGACTCTTTCTGTTATTAACACAAACAGGTAAAGAATGATGTCATAATGCTGCAGTTAATAAATCAGGTTAGCATCATAACCAAGAATGGTGAAATATCATTTTACTGTGTTAGGTTGTTTTTAAAGCATTCCATTAATAAAGCCTCACAGCATAACTGTCCTCATATTTTGACTCTTTTATTTGTTATGACAGTGTTGTGTGTCTTTTTTGTTGCACTCATCTGGTCTGAACTTACTAAAAGTTGCATGTTAGTGAAACATTTACCCCCATATTATTAAAATATATGAGAGTGGATTCTAGAATATAAATGTTTAACTGTATAATTGTTTCCACTGCTAGCTGTTAGCCTTCGTGGCCATGTTGAGAGCTGTGTAGAGGCAACAAAAAGCATATGTTTGTCTTTCTGTTATGCTCTCCTGTGTTTCTTCATCATCCTGGTGGGTTTTTGATGACGGAGTAAACATTAAAAACCTGCTGTCATACGCAGAGTACGCCTTCAAAGCCATCTCCCAGAGTGGACTGACGTCTGTGGGGGTCCGGGGGACGGACAGCGTGGTGGTGGTCACTCAAAAGAAAGTGCCTGTAAGACATCAAACACACACACACACACACACACACACACACACACACACGATGATGATAATGTGAATTTAAGGAAAACAGTGACGCCTCACAGGAGTCCTGACTCCAGCTTTTTGCTGACCTGCTCTCACATTACCAAGACAGCTACTTTTATTTTGGCAGGATCATATCATATGTGGACATGATGTGAAACTCTGTCCTTCTCTTCCTGACTGCAGGACAAGCTGCTGGACTCGTCCACTGTGACCAACATGTTCAGACTGACGCCTCACATCGGCTGTGTGATGACTGGACACAGCGGTACGTACGCCTCTGTTCAGCTGTGACGCTTCGATAAATGGAAAACTAACAAATGTGACGAGGATTCAGGTGACTTCTCATCAGAAATAATTAGTGCAGTATGCTGTTTATGGGATAGTTCAGCCATCAGTAACAAAACATCAGCATCCCTGGCTGATGTGAATACAACTGGAGTCATTAATGTCACAGCCATTTTGTTCAATAGTTAATTTATTTTCTGTCTATTTTTAAACATCATGATTTTAAAGTGACGTCTATCATCCAAACAGTAAAAATTTTATAAATCTAATTATTGTCTTTAATTAACATTTCATTCACCATTAAAATGTAATATAATTCTTTCTTTTTATTTCGAATTTATTCACTGTTTTATTTAGTTAATATTATCATTAGTTATTCTATTATTCCTATTTGTAACTAGTTTTATGCTGCTGTGCTGGGTCAACTCCATGAAACACTGATGCACACTGTGTCATGCTGCTGCCTGCAAACACTGATGGTTTTATTCTGTTTTTAACATGCTGCTGGCATCGCACTATTTACTATTAATTTACTATTTACTTATGCATTATTTATTCATTAGAGTTCACTGTTATTATTTTAATATAGGATTGTTTTTTTTAGGAATTTTGTGATGTATGCTGCTGGTCCTGAGCACAGATTTTGTTTCATGTGTACACGAGCAACGACAATAAAATGAACCTTGAATAAAAAGGTATTTTATTAGTCCTGGTGATGTTCCCTCTTCTTCTGTCTCGTGCAGCGGACAGTCACTCCCAGGTTCACCGGGCTCGAGTGGAAGCAGGAGAATGGAAATATAAGTTTGGTTATGACATCATGGCCGACGTGTTGTGTCGCAGGCTGGCTGATATCTCCCAGGTCTACACTCAGAATGCAGAAATGAGGCCCCTCGGCTGCTGTGAGTCTGAGTCTAGAGCATCAGTGTTCTTGGTGTTCATGAATAGTTTTCTACTGTGCATTTCCATCAGTACTTTCCCTGACTGCTCAGGATATAGTTCCCTCTGAATTTCCACTGACTATGTTTACCCACTAAAGTGTAAGAGTGTGCGAGGGATGACTGAAAAGTGGCGAAATTCTCATAAACTGAGGCTCATCTGAGGGATTAATGCAACAGTCAAATTTGATCCAGAACACTGGAATTCTCTGAGAAGTCAGAAATGAATCCAGAATAACAAACAGCCACTAAAACACGTTTTTCTGAGTTTTTTTTCCCGCTTTTTAGTAAAACAGTAAATCTCTGGATAACAACAATAATTGTTAACAATAATTGGTGACAGAGCCTCACCAGCCTCCTGTTCTCTTGCAGGTATGATCATGGTTGCCATGGACCCTCAGCAGGGTCCTGCCCTGTATAAATGTGACCCTGCTGGTTATTATTGTGGCTTCAGAGCCACAGCAGTCGGGGCCAAACAGTCAGAGGCCAACAGCTACCTGGAGAAGAAACTGAAGAAAAAGCCTGAGCTGACCCAGGACAGGACAGTACAGGTAGGAAATGAACATTACCCTGACTGTGTTTGAACGGCTCATTTTTTATTTCTTTTTCTTTCTGTCCAGTTGGCGATATCATGTCTGTCCTCTGTCCTGTCTTTGGACTTCAAGGCCACTGAGCTGGAGATCGGTGTGGTTACCAAAGAAAAGCCCAAGTTCAGGTGAATTTATTTAAGATTTCTTAAAGATATTAGCCAGAATATCAATATTTCAAACTTTATATGGGTCGTGTTAACAACACATGTCATTAGACTTTATTCCTAAAGGAGTATCCACCTCCGTCCACCAGCCTAATTTCACATTTCTGAACACTGTTTGTCTCTGTTCATCTGCATATTTCTCTGTATTTGTCTCTGTTTTTATCACTTAGTCAGAGTTTTGTATTCTGAGTCACTTTATCATCTTTTGGTTTTTATCTCTGCGCTTCATTTATATGTTTCTGTGTTTATGTTTACTTGTTGTGAATCAGAATACCAAGATAAATTCCTGTTTGTTTCTGATTCTGACATATTATTCAGGATTCAGGAGCATGGACGTGTCTCTCTTGACCTCTGTGTGTTGTACAAAAACATCCAGCCGTCAGTTTGTAGCGATGCATTCGCTAAAGAAAAACCCACATTTATTGCACGCC